>JANBSC010000038.1:0-22364 GCA_027578055.1 Coemansia sp. RSA 2611
CCACGACAACCAAACGCCGCTGGCGCAGGTGGTCCGCCAGACGCTGCAGCTGGAGCATACGGGGCGCTTGGCCGACGCCCCCGCCGAGCGCGAGCGGCTGGCGGCGCAGCTGGACCTGTGGGTCGACGAGCTGCCGCTGGATCCGTTCGTGCACCTGGGCTTGCACAAGCTGCGCGCCGACCTGCGCTTCCATTTTGTCATGGGCAAGTTGGCCACGCCCCAGCAGGTCGACCGGTTCTTGGATCCCGATGCCGAGCCCGAGCTCAGAATTGCGCGGTTCTGGATGCTGCTCCGCGTGCTTGAAGTCTGGCTGCTGGTACGTCAGGCCGCGCCCGGCATGCCGCGCCAGCTGGCCTGCCAGATTGTCTCTGCTTTGCTCGACCACTTTGCGCCGGCGCTCGATGAAAACGATGAGTCTGGCGAAACCACCAACGAGAGACAGGCTGCTGCTGGGTGCCCGCAGTACGACGACTGGCTCAGGGTCTGCGCGTTCTTGCCTGTGTACTCGACCGATGTGCAGCGCTTTGCCGAGGCGGTTGCTGACGGGTTCGATCCGGCGCGCTACATGGCCACGGCGGCAGATTTGGACCTGCGCGGGGGCTCAAGATACGCCCTGGTTCAGCTGACCAAGACCCCTGCCCTGGTGGATCTGCAATACGCCGCTGACCATTCGCACCTCGACACCTTTGCCGATGGCGCCAGCCAGGCCAGCGCTGCACTGGATGAGTACACTGTCTTTGAAGCCCGACATTTGTAGCGCTATTCCCAAAAGTAAAAAAAAACAATGTATTATAAAAGAAAAATCCAGGCAGAGGATCTATGCAAACATGTATATATGCGCGGCAATATCGCCAACAATCCATTTCAGTCCCTCGAGCAAATTGTCGCCGGTCACTGCGCTGCACGGCTTGATCGCCCAATGATGCGTCGTCAGCTTCTCCAGATCCAGCGCCCGCCCGATATCCTCGCTGCCCAGCGCCCCGCCGATATCCTGCTTATTCGCAAACACCAGCAGCGACGCCCCCGCAAGCTTATCTTCCTTGAGCAACTGCGCCAGCTCGTCCGCGCAATCTTGCATCCGCTCCCGGTCGGCCGAATCCACCACCCAGATGATCCCGTCTGTCTGCTCAAAGTAGTTGCGCCAATACGCCCGGATCGTGCGCTGCCCGCCAACGTCCCAAAAATTCACCTTGTACGTTTCAAACTCCAACGTCGTGATGTTGAACCCGAGCGTTGGCGATACCGTGTCGATGGACTCGCCGTTCAGTCGCTTCATGATCGTGGTTTTCCCGGCGTTGTCCAACCCCAGTACTAGTATCCGAATCTCCTTCTCCTTTTGCCGCAGCTTTTTGATAATCGACAACAGCCCCATTGTTTAATTTTTATACACAAGTATTTTCAAAAAGGTACTTTATTTCAATTAGCAAGATTGCGTGTATATTTTAAATGGGGCTTGACGTAGAAAAGTATGGGAAGTTGAAATTTTTTTGCTTGTGATGGCTAGTTTCTAACCTATCCTTCCACTTGCCGGTGTTTTGACCAGCGCAAAGCACACTGACATACACATAGCAAAAAATCCTATCGAGTGCATTATTACAGGGCTCACGAAATCTTAGTTACTGGCAGGAACCATACAAAGCGGTTACAGCCGCGCGCTTGTAAAGATCCATTACCTCGGCGAGATCGTCGTTGATCTTATCCCGTGCATCCTTCTCCAGTCGCTTCACAAACGGATCTTCAACTATGGTCGTGTTTGTGTTCACTCTGGTGCCAGGTCGACGGTGACGGAAATTCTCGACTTTAACTACGCCCCGGTAAGCGCGATCTAGTTCCATGTTGAATAGCAGCCACTGGCATAACTCGTGCGCCAGTTCCTTTAGCATATCGTAGCCGGGCTCCGTCTTAAAATGATTTAGCACGCTGCTGGTAAAACGTTCCAGGCCTGTCAGACACCGCTCCTTTGAATCTGCAACCTCCTCAAAGGTGCCACACTCCCACGCATATAGCGGCGGTTTGTAGTACTTGTTGGTCCTGCACTTTTTCTCAATATCGGCCTGGTAACTGGATTGCTCCTCTTCGCTGACGCCGTAAACGCCCAGCCAGCAAACGACATAGAGCAGGCTCTCCCAATCGTCCAGCTCCGACCGCTCGACAGAGCTGTTGCGCAGGTTGTTGATGCTCATAAACGGCGGCGTGCCCGTGCGCTCTGCGCGCACCCGGCGCTGGCTGCCAACTTTAATCGCGCAGTCAAAGTCGATCAGAACGCCTCGGACCCGGCCGTCGACCTCAATCGCCAGAATGTTGTTGGTCGAGATGTCGCGGTGAAGGTAGCCGCACAGATTCAGGATTTTCGAGTGCGCGGTCATCGCGTCGGCTAGCACGATAATCAGTTCGTACGGCGAGCTGAGCGCATAGAGTGGCTTTCCAATCGGCTTCAGCGCCAGCCGCCGATGGACGCGGTACGGAATGACTTCGACCCGGCTACTGTCGTCAATAGCGCACGCCTCGTCGTCTTTGCCGCACCCGGCGGCTAGCTTTGTCGCCAAAGCACCTGCATCAGTCTCGTCGTTCTCGGCAATCGTGCCCATCTGCGGGTGAGCAGCTTCAATATCGCCCACCACCGGATCCAAAACAGTGTCCGTATTATCGTCGTGGTCGTCGTCAAGCCTGACAGTGCCGCCACGGACCGGGCGGACGTAGCCCGTAGTGTCGATACCGCGGGTTTTAAGCTGCTGCACAATGTCCTGCAATATCGCCAACTCGTCGCGCGATGTGTCCTCGGAACCTCGCTCGGCGTGTGGCCACGCGTCCTTGATAAACGTGTCTGGCTGATCAACCAGCTCCGGGTCGTCAGATGCGTAGAACCCCCGGGTGTGCCGGCCAAATAGATGATCGGCCACGAAAACCGGGTCTCGCGCGTAGTAAGTGGCCGGCTGCTCGTCGTCGTTGTCAGGGGTACGGCCGGGACACTTGATGATCCAATACTTATTTTCGGAGCACCAGGTCATGCTCGGATCGTAGCCGAGTTGGTGTTCCTCGCAAAAGCACAGCGACACAATAAACTTGATGTACGCGGCAAGGCCAGTGGATGTCGTCACATCCATGTCTTTGCTTGAGACCATGCGGTCGTTCTCAAACAAGATCACCCGCACAAGCGTCGCGCAAATCGTCACGCCCCACGCGAACCGGCGGTTGGGCTGGTCTGCGTAGAGTGAGCGCGTATCATGAATCAACTGGCAGTATGCAAGGTCCTGTCTGCCGGACCTCTCGGCCTTGACAAACAGCACTGTATTTGTAGAATTGGCCTCCCCGAGCTGGGTCACTGACGGATCCACAACCGCACATATCAGGTCGTTCAGCGACGAATTTTCGCTGGCCTTTGTTTGCGTCTGACCCGACCCACACACCAGCAAAAATCGCTTGGGATTGCTAGCTGCATCACTCGCATTCAGCCCATCGCGTAGCTCCTTCATCCGACAAGCAATGAAATGAATCAGTGATGTGTGCGCGTTGTTGACCTGTGTTCTGCTTTCGGTACCGGATGCGCGCACTCCAGTCAGCCACTCGCGACACGCTTCCGGAACGCTCAATCCACCATCAAGAGCGCCCAGGTCTGCTGGTTTGGCACCCAGAGTTACAACCAGGTCTGCGGATATTCTCGCCGTCAGCGCCTCTACGTCGTTGCAGTCTTTGGTAGCCGTCGGCATGGCACACTGCGCAATATTGCCAAACGTAAGCAGTCGCTTGTCTTTCAACCACTCAGCATTTCCGTAGCTGGACCATAATTCGAAAGAGTTGGTCGATGATAACCCGTCAGAGTCAGGCGCCATTATTTGAATATGAATTATTAAAAATGCATTCCGCAGCCATCACTACACTTGACATTTGCAAGCAAAGAACAATGTAAATTGCAGGCGTTCTAAATTATGAGTCTAAACATTTGACTTGCGGATGGGAGCAAATGCTGCAACCAAATGGATTAAGCGCTTCATGTGGCAGTAGATACAATTGTTCAGCCAACCGATGCTTTGTCCATAGTATAATTCACACGCTCGGTTAAAGTGTAGCAAGTCGGTATCAAGCTGAACACTAGGTCTGTGCAATATTTATTGTTGACCTTGTCAAATTTGTACCAAAGTTGAGTATGCAGAAAACTGCTAGGCAGTGTTTGTATTATATAAAGCACTCACGGCAGCAGCTTTATAGTGCGCCATAGTTTTCATAAGATCTTTGTTGATCTGATCGCGGGCTTTCTGTTCCAGCCGTTTTGCAAACGGGTCTACGAATACGACTGTGCTTTTGCTTGTATCGTCGTCAGATTCGTCAGAATCATCACCACCACAGTATACCTTGACCATGCCCATGTACTTGTTGTCCAAATGCGAGTTGAACAATAGCCGCTTGTGCAGTCTACGCGCTAAGCTCTTTAGCATAGCATAGCCATCTTCCCGCTGAAAATGGTTGAGTACACTGCCGGTGAAAGTGCCCATGTCTTCCAGGTTCTCCTTCTTCGCCCTTGCCACCTCCTCAAAGGTGCCACACTCCCACGCATATAGCGGCGGTTTGTAATTCTTGTCGGTCCTGCACTTTCTCTCAATGTCGGCCTGGTATTTGGACTGATTCGCTCCGCTGACGCCGTAAACGCCCAGCCAGCAAACGACATAGAGCAGGCTCTCCCAGTCGTCCAGCTCCGACCGCTCGACGGAGCTGTTGCGCAGGTTGTTGATGCTCATAAACGGCGGCGTCCCCGTGCGCTCTGCGCGCACCCGGCGCTGGCTGCCAACTTTAATCGCGCAGTCAAAGTCGATCAGAACGCCTCGGACCCGGCCGTCGACCTCAATCGCCAGAATGTTGTTGGTCGAGATGTCGCGGTGAAGATAGCCGCACAGATTCAGGATTTTCGAGTGCGCGGTCATCGCGTCGGCCAGCACGATAATCAGTTCGTACGGCGAGCTGAGCGCATAGAGTGGCTTTCCAATCGGCTTCAGCGCCAGCCGCCGATGGACGCGGTACGGAATGACTTCGACCCAGCTACTGTCGTCAATAGCGCACGCCTCGTCGTCTTTGCCGCGCCCGGCGGCTAGCTTTGTCGCCAAAGCACCTGCATCAGTCTCGTCGTTCTCGGCAATCGTGCCCATCTGCGGGTGAGCAGCTTCAATATCGCCCACCACCGGATCCAAAACAGTGTCCGTATTATCGTCATGGTCGTCGTCAAGCCTGACAGTGCCGCCACGGACCGGGCGGACGTAGCCCGTAGTGTCGATACCGCGGGTTTTAAGCTGCTGCACAATGTCCTGCAATATCGCCAACTCGTCGCGCGATGTGTCCTCGGAACCTCGCTCGGCGTGTGGCCATGCGTCCTTGATGAATGTGTCTGGCTGATCAACCAGCTCCGGGTCGTCAGATGCGTAGAACCCCCGGGTGTGCCGGCCAAATAGATGATCGGCCACAAAAACCGGGTCTCGCGCATAGTACGTGGCCGGCTGCTCGTCGTCGTTGTCGGGGGTACGGCCAGGGCACTTGATGATCCAATACTCATTTTCGGAACACCAGGTCATGCTCGGGTCGTAGCCGAGTTGGTGTTCCTCGCAAAAGCACAGCGACACAATAAACTTGATGTACGCGGCAAGGCCAGTGGATGTCGTCACATCCATGTCTTTGCTTGAGACCATGCGGTCGTTCTCAAACAAGATCACCCGCACAAGCGTCGCGCAAATCGTCACGCCCCACGCAAACCGGCGGTTGGGCTGGTTCGCGTAGACCTGTCGCGTGTAGCGGATAAGCTGGTCGTACGCCTTGTCCTGCTCTCTGCGCCATTTGGCCTCGGCAACCAAGACAATGTCGCGGTAGTCGGGCCGGAGCTCGTCGTCCGCAGACGATGCATCCGCGCACGAGCGGAGCGCACCATCGATGCGGATACGTTTGTCGGAGCCCGTTGGCTTCAAGTCCGACGCGTAAGGCAGAAGCACCCGCTTCGCCTCGTCAGTGCCACCAGCTGAGGTGGGCTCTGGGTCGAGATGACCCGCTATGCAACGGATCAGCGCCGCGTGCGCAGGGTAAATGACTTTCTCATACCTCGAACTGTTCTTGGAAATCAGTTCCCCTCGGAGCCACTTGCGGCACTCGTTCGCGGCCTGGCGCACGAGTGCAGGCGTTTCAGGATCCTGTGAGCGCTCGACAAGGATATCGTCCAAGCGATGTGAAATCTCCTTTGTCCGCTTGTCAACAAGGTCTCGCAGAGTGCTGTTCTTGGGCAATGCACAGCGGGCAATGTCGTCAAAGTCAAAGCGTCGATATTCGCGCTCCTTCCGCGCGTCGTCCATCCGCAACGACCATTGGTCCGTGCAGTCCGAGGCAAAGTTTGTCGCCGAGCTTCTGGACCCCGAGCGCTTCTTCTGCGGCGTGCTGTCCACGCTTGGCTGCGACATGGCGGGTATTTGGAGTAAAAATGAGTTGAAGGGACAAATGCAATAAAGTAGTACAATTAAGAGGAAAAGCACTCGCTCCCCGTTTCAACTGCGAGAAATAAGCAGCTGGTCTTGTGTTTACAATAAATTACTGCCCGCTAATCGCTGTGATTGATTACCCCATTTGGCTCGCCATAGCGCAGCGGTCTGCACTTTAACATACTTTTGGTCTTGAGCTTGTATTAAGCCCGGATTTATCTATCAATTTGTTATTGCCACTTTAATGCTCATTTGCTTGCCAGCGCTGCCCGGCGGTTGCGGCGGAGTAGCACAAACAGCCGAACAACCTGCAACGTAAACGATTCCTTGATCATCAGCATTAGCGCCTGCGTAATAACGGCCTTGATAATCTGGGTCTGCATGCCCTTGTACCAACCAGCAACGCCCTCCCGCCTCAAAGTCTTTTGCAAAACATCGGCCGACGACTTGTACACAATGTCCTGGCCACCCGCCGCCAGCTCCTCCTTGCTTGGGCGCCATTGTAGACGCACCTTGGCCATTATGTACGGATAGGTAATCACGGTAGCCAGTGTTTTGGCTAGAGCCCCGACCCAGAACGCCTCGGCGGACGAAAGGTACTGGTTTTTCCGATCCTTGAGGAGCACCGATTTGACCTTCTCAAACACGCCGTATGTGATTGCTGGGTTTGTGCACAGCAGCATTGCTGGACGGAACCCTGCCCACAGCCCGGCAGCACCCTCGGCGCTCAGAATGTTCTTCACTGTTTGATACCACGGCGTGCGCTCGGCGTGGTGCGCAGTCTGCTGGCGGGTAGCAATCACACCAATTGGCAGTGTGATAATCTGGTTGCACATGCCGGCAATGGCACCAACAGCTAGCTCAATTGCCGTCGCCAGTGACTTGCCATCAGCAGATGCTGCGCGTAGCGCCAGCTTGCGCACTGTGCTGTATGCGTAAAAGTACACGAATCCATTGACCAGCTGGTTCGCTAGATTAGTTGCCAGCCCTGCATACAGCCCGCCGACTCCCTCGTTCATCACGATCTTGCGCACCGCATCCAGCGGGTCTTGCAGCGCCTGCTCATCGTCCTGCGATCGCGTCTGAACCTGGAGCCGCGTTTTTATGCTACACCCAACAGGTCAGCTGAGCAATTTAGCAGGGGACGGCCAATCGGAGAATATTCAGACTGCTTTCACGAGCAAGTTGCAGAATCAGGCTACTTACGTGTCGAGCGGGTATATGAGGAACAGCGCCAGCGCCGAGCTCCCGGCGCCCGAGATGGCGTGGCCCAACGGCGGCAGAGCGTCTTTGGAAAGCGACATCGCCGACTTTTGCTACGTCGATAAGTCTAAGCGCAATAAAGCGAACGCAGTAAGGGCGAGCTCGGTGGCGTCGGATAATAATTACAGAGCGCGTAGTAGAAATAAAAGAGAGCTGAAACGAATAGTAGAGCAAAGATGAGAAGTGGTGTGGGGAGACAAAGATAAACGCATTTTCATGAGGTGTCGGCATGAAAGCCGGCAAAGTTTGGGAAAAGTGCGGCGATGGCTTGGCTGACATGTGACTGTCTGTTGGCCCTTCGGCCTTCGATCCCGGAGCTAGTTCTTTCCTAAATGTCCGAACCATCCGAGCACTCTAATTTGGCCTCAAGCTCGCGCTCGGCAATTGGCTGGGGGGGTGGAACGTCGGCAGCCCGCACGTGACATTGCGTGTGCCGAAACTGCGCCAGGCTGCAATTTTAAATTGCGCTCATGTATTGCGCGTTACGGCTAGCTAAAAAATTATCGCAAATGCCATCTCCGCCCGTCCATGCATAGCGCCAAAATGCGCAGTCAGAGAGGCTAAATGTGGCCGAGCGCTTGTGCTACGCAGCTAGCACCGGGCAATATCCATCTGGCAGTCTAATTTAGACACCGCATCGTGCTGGACCACTTTCTTTCTCAACGCCCAATTGCTGAGCATAAACGTTATTGTTATTCCAAAAATGAAGTATTGGCTGACCGTGGCTACTATAGCCGCCGCGCGCGTTGCAACTACAACGGGCGAGTCGTGCACTCCCGGTGCTTATAGATGCAGTTCGCCGAGTGGACAAGGAACCAGTTTCCTTCAATGCGACGCCGGCGGCAACGAAATACAACAATCATGTGCGCCAGGCACCGTGTGCTTTAGCCAGGGCAGCACCATTCTGTGCAGCTACCCGGTAAATACCGCAAACCAGCCGCCACCGGCCAGCGGGTCGCTAGTTGCTGGTGCACAGTGCAACTTTGTTTCGCCATTTGACGAGTACATGTGCCCGGGCGCCAACGGCCAGCATGACTATTTTCTGCGCTGCCTATCCGGCACGTTTGTTAACTTTGCCTGTCCACCAGGTACCGCGTGCTTTAAAAACGATGGCCAGAATATGTACTGCGGCATGCGCGGCCAGGAATATGCAGGGTCGGCGCCGCCGCCAAGTTCCGATACCTACTCACCGGTTGTAGACGAAAGCGGGTCGACCAGTAATGATTCAACAATAATTAATGCTGGTGGATCTGCCAGCGAGAGCCTGCCTAGTATTGACATTGGCGGGTCGACTAGCGAGAGTCTGCCGGATATCGACATCGGTGGCTCGACCAGCGAAGGCCTGCCGGATATCGATATTGGCGGGTCAACTAGCGAAAGTCTACCGGCCATTGACATTGGCGGATCGCGGACCGACCTGTCGCTGGATATTGCCATTGGCGCAGAAACCAGCGAAAGCTTGGTTATTATTGACGTTGGAGCATCGGTCGATGAAAGTGAATCTGATACTCATGATATATTCGACACCATCTCGCCGTTGTATCCAACCACGTCTAGCGATGCAGATATTAGCGTTGACGCCAGCGCGGACATGACAGTTAGTAGCGGCATGTTTAGCAGTTTGTCATCCACAGACAACGCTAGCGATAGTACCAGCAAGGAGGATTCGATTGAGCCGTCGCCATCCAATGAAGAAACACCACGGCCAACGGCTACGTCCCATGGTAGCGGACTGACCGGTCCAGTAATTTCCAGCGGCCTAGAGATGCTGCTGCAAAACGATGTGCACTTGCCATTCACGCTGCCCAACATTGACCTGCCAGCCATTGACCTTGGTACGGTGCATCTTCCAGACATGACATTTGATGGCATTGCCATAACGGGAATTCCGCTACCTAGCATTACATTGCCGCCGATGAATCCGGCTAGTCTGACCAACTTCAAGTACATTGAAGAAATTATGAGCAAGGCTGGCGTCACTTTTGATGATTTGGCAAAACTCCCACTACCAGACCTCAACAAGCTGGATTTATCAGACCTGGATCATCTCGATGTAGCCAGTGTCATGAGCGTGATGAATGTGAACCGGATTTCAGCACCAGATGGCATGTCTGCTATGAACATTGCCGAGGAGTTGCCTCCATTTACTGAAACGCCGCACACGACCACGCTGGATGCTGATGGCATTGATGCACTGCTTGGCCTATCAGTTATAACCTACAGTTCTGCTTAGCTATTTTATCTTCACTTTCCTTTATCTATTCATTTTTCTTAGATACATGCCACTGTATGCAACATACTTGTGTTTAATGGTTTTGTTAAAAACAATATTTATAAAGTAAACTTTCAAATAACTAGCTACTAAGCATCTACAGCCCAATTGATTTCATGAATGCTTCATTATTGGGCTTACGACCCAAAAACAGCTCCAGGCTTTCCATTTCAGCTCGACTGCTGCCTGGCTGCAAAATAAGATTGCGGTAGTCTCTTCCTGTCTGTGGATTATCCAGTCCTTCCTTTACAAATCTGGTGTAGAACATGTCAGCACTAAATATTTCTGACCACAGATATATAAAGTAGATCGACTCATAGCCTTCCATTAAATGGTTAAAAGTAGCAACTGGATTAATCTTTGTACAACCCACATTTCCCATACACATTTCTTTACTCAGCGAATTGTACAGCTCATTCACATCAACCATACCATCCTTGCTATCATGAATGGCAAGATCAAAGGTGGCCAGCATTACCTGGCGCAGATATGAGATGCTGGAGCTCACATTCTTGGAAGCCACCAGCCGATCAATCATGTCACTGGGCATAGGCTGCCTGGTCTTGTAATGGCAAGTGATTTTGCTTAGCACATCAGGGTTCCAAACCCATTGCTCCAGCATCTGGGATGGCCCTTCAACAAAATCCTTTTCTACTGAGGTGCCATGAAGTATGGACCACTTGCATTTGCTGAGGATATTGTGGAAAACATGCCCTAGCTCATGCATTATTGATTCGACCTCTTCATGTGTCAGCAGAGCAGGTGAGCTTGAGGTAGGCTTGGGCAAATTGGCTACTAGAGCAGCCACTGGTTTTTCAAAGCTTCCATCTGCATGCATAAATCCAGAACGAATGTTATAGCACACACATTCATCTGCCTTTCCATCACGTGGGAAGAGATCAGCATAGAAATATCCTAATAAATCGTCCTTGTTTGCCTCCCACACCTCATAAAGCTGGACATCTTCATGCCATGCATCCGAGTTGTTAGATTCAACAATTCGGATTCCCAGCATTTGTTCATAGATATGTAGCACACATTTTAGTACATGATCTAATGGAAGATATTCTCTTACAATTTCCATGTCCACTCCTGCTTTGTTTTGGATATACTTGTTCTTGTAAAAGCTGTAATCCCAGTCAAAAAGGCCTTCAAATGAGCCACCGGCTGCCAGCACCTCATCTTTTTTCAGTTGAGCAACCTCATTAAAAGTCTGCTTTCCAATGCCAATTAATCGTTCATGTAGGTCAGAGAGCATGTCTTTGGCAGCCTGTGGTGTTTTAACCATTAAATATTCTAATGCATACTCGGCATAAGAAGAGTATCCTAGAATTTTGGCAATCTCAAAGCGCAGCCTCACAGTGTCCTGAAGCAGTTTGATATTTTCTGGGCACCTGGTGCTATCTACTAAAAACAGCCTCTTTCGTGTTGGTTCACACTTGGCAAAATTGATAACTGGGAAATAGTCAGCGTCTTTGGTGGTGATGACAAATTTAGTAATGCCATCTTCTTCCACAGTTTCACGCTCATCAAAGAAATCTTCTGGAACACCTTCAAGCTCTTCGCGGGTAAACAGCACCTTGCCAATATTGTTTGACAAGTTTTCCATAAAAGCAAGTTCAAGGTCCACAATTTCCTTGGAGAGCCTGACAAACTCATTGTGTTTCTCTGCTGGCAAATGAAGTTTGGCTTGGCGATACTTCTTTTCTACCTTTTCTACCAAGCGCTTATCTTCAAGGTCCAGCTTGGCCATTTCAGCTTGGTTTTCATGCACCAGACGGACAGCCTTGTAGAAATCCTTATGGCAGGCCAACTTGGAAGCAAATTCCTACAATAACAATAGCATGGCCATTGGTCAGCACACTTTTCCTAACTTGCCACCAGAATGAGGACACAATTGTAGTCTGTACTTACCTCCACAATCTGGTTGGATTTCATACCAGCATCACGCACTTCCTTGGTAGTGCCAACAAAGGAAAGCAAGTAGTTGACATTCTTAATAACATCCTGAACACCATTGACTCGATAAACAGGAGCAAAGACTAAGTCAAATGTTGGATTTGGCACCTTGGCAACAGCGTCTAATATAGCCACCTTTTCAGCCATGGCAGCATTCACTCCTTCAAGCATTTCTTTGGCAGTAGGCTTGAAGTTAATACCAGGCCCAGTGGATGAGACGGATGGCACAGGCTTGGACAGCGACATGGCAGTTCAATAGTGCAAGCTAATTTGCGATAGATGAAGTATAGCTTTAGTGCAGAATATAGAAGAAAAAGGAAAGATTCATTGCATCGCATGGATGGGAATTTTAATGTTGGTGGTTGAAGTCTTGGTTGGCCTTTGTTCACATCAGCTGCTTCTTTGTTGGCGCACCATTGCTTTCAAACCGCAGCCTTTGTAACTGTTTTTATTTGTAGACAAATTTGCCAGCCTTAGTAATTTAATTTATTAGAACCAGGTGTTTTTAAAGACCAAGCTAATAGTATTTTCTAGCTGCGAGGTCTGTGGTTATTTTTTAAATGTTCCGCTGCATATTCTCTGAAGCATGCTTTGATCATTGGAGCCGCTTCCACCATTCATTGCTTGCTGTATCGTTGCCCAGCTCGTAGCTTTGACGCTCATATCCACGGCTTTGCGTTTCTCGTCATCCCAGGAGGACGTGTATTTTTCACAGGGATTGTCTGCCATGGCAATAGTAGAAATTATAGCTAGAAGAAAGAGGGAATTGATGAGAACCAGGAAAATAAGAAGGTCAGCTGGAATTTCTTGCGCATTTAAGCAGCGTCGCGGTGTGCAAAGACTGCAAGGAATAAGTAGTTTGGGGGCAGGAGCGGAGCTTCCAGTCATCAATCATGTGCGCGCAGCGCTGCTAATTTGCACGAGTTCGGCCCGGCCAGATCAGCAAATCATTCAGCGGATTTACGCGGAGCTGAGGTGTTTCTATTTTGAGAACATGCCCAACCGAATAGAAAAAAAACGACGTCGAATGCGCTTGTCGGCTCTATTTTTGTCGCTCAAAAGCTCCCTTCTTTCTTCTTCTTCTCCAGTTCTATCAGGGCTGACCAAGGCGATTGCATCTCTCTTCTTTCTTCGTGCGCACTGTTTTTCCTATTTCTCTTACTGCCTTTGAGTAGGCCTTTTTTGTTTGTTAGCCAGGAGTCTGGTAAAAAAACCTCGGTACCCCGTGGGTCTCGTTGATTGTACTGCTGGGGGGTACTTGTATTGTGCTCTCGCAGCGTACCCGACGCACTCAATCGAGCAGAGGGAGTGCTGAATAAGGTTAGTAGTGGCGTCTTCTCTATTTCCACGCCAGTCGTGTGTTTTGAAGACAATAAACAGTTGCTTGTCTGCTGAAGTAAACACGGCCGTTTCCTTTTCGCTGTTCTTCCAGAAAGCTTGCCGTCCGATTGGCCCGTTTTTTGGAAACTGCCGCGGTGTTTTCCATTTTGCGGGAGGATAGTGTGGAAAGGAAACCTGTTTCTTTCCATGCCTCATGTCAGTTTGCGCAGACAAGCAGACTCTGAGCGGGGGACACCCTCATTTTTGTCTCTCTATCAGTCACGGCAATCTGTATTATCTTCCTGGGAGGCTAACCTAGATCTAGCGTGTAGTCAGAGCGGGAGGAGGTAATGAACAACGGGCGCAAGTCGCAGTACGTCGAGCTCGATAGCAGTCATTCGGTTTCAACAAACATGAACGGGCAGGACTCGGGCGAGGGCATGTTTGCGCGCGGCGTGGGATTCGAGGAGCCCAACGGCGCAGATAGCGGCGCGCGGGCGCCACGGCGGTCCATGTTCGGCACGCTCAAGAATGCGGCGGGCGGGAAGAGCATCAACGATGGGCTGGTGGCGCATAAGGAGAAGCCGCGACAGTCGATGGGCGGCACGGGCGGCGAGGGCAACATGGAGAAGGGCAACCACGAGCACATCGAGGCGGTGGAGATTACGCGCAAGCGCAAGCTGTGGGTGTACTTTACGTGGGCAATGACGTTCTGGATGCCATCGGGCGTGCTATCGCTGTGCGGGCGGATGAAGCGGCCAGACGTGCGCATGGCGTGGCGCGAGAAGGTGGCGATCTGCGCGATTGTGCTGTTTCTGTGGTTTGTGCTGCTGTTCATCATCATCGGGCTGGGGCTGATTCTGTGCCCCAAGGAGTACGTGTGGACCATGGACGACGTGGCCGGCATCAACACGCCCAAAAAGTCGTACATGGCCACGCGCGGCGACGTGTACGACATTACGGACTTTATCAAGCAGACGGGGCACGGCGACGCACGCAACCGGGCGCGGCCGGACCAACTGTCAATGTTCGTAGGGTACGACACCAACGCGTCGTTCCCGATCACGGCGCGTGCGGCGTGCCCGGACCTGGTGTCGGCGACGCGCGACCCCAACTACCTGATCCAGTACCCGATCTCAGGAGCGTCGTCGAACGTGGACCCGAACGCGGGCGTGTACTTTAAGCACATGCCGCAGACGGACCCAACGTCAAAGGAGCTGTCCAGCCGGGAGTTCTACTGGAAGTACTTCCAGCCGGCGATGGAAAAGTTCAAGAAGGGCGGCGTGGTGTGGAAGATGGACTGGCTCAACACCATGTACAAGGACCAGTCGATGCAGTGGCTGGTCATCGACAAGGAGGTGTTCTACATGCAGCCGTACATTGACGCGATTGGCTACGCGGGCAATAACAACAAGACGTACAACTTCCTGGACAGCCGCTTCGAGGAGCTGCTGAACCGCGGCGGCTACGGCACGGCGGACATTACTGAAGACTGGCGCGGGCTCAGCTGGGACGCGGCAACAGCGCAGACCAACTACAACTGCATGAAGCGGCTGTTCTTCGTCGGCAAAGTTGACGAGCGCCAGAGCGTGCGCTGCCTGTTCACCAACTACATGCTGGTGGCGTTTGCCTGCGTGCTGATGCTGGTGGTGCTGGTAAAGTTCCTGACCGCGCTGCAGTTTGGCAACAAGTCGCGCCCGTCGCCGCCCGAGAAGTTTGTGGTGTGCCAGGTGCCGTGTTACACCGAGGACGAAGAGAGCATCCTCAAGACGATTGAATCGCTGGCGGGCCTGGACTATGTCGACAAGCACAAGCTGCTGTTTATCATCTGCGACGGCAACATTGTCGGGTCAGGCAATGAAAAGTCGACGCCGCGCATTGTGCTCGACACGCTGGGCGTGGACCCAGACTACGATCCGCCTGGTCGCGACTACCTGGCCATCGCCGAGGGCTCGCGTCGCCACAACATTGGCAAGGTGTATTCGGGGCTGTACGAGTTTGAGGGCCACATTGTGCCGTTTATGGTTGTGGCCAAGGTCGGCACGCCCGAGGAGGCCAGCCGCTCGGGCAACCGTGGCAAGCGCGACTCGCAGATCCTGCTGATGTCGTTCTTCAACAAGGTGCACTTCAACCTGCCGATGACGCCGCTGGAGCTGGAGATCTACCACCAGATGCGCCATATCATTGGCGTGCCGCCGCGCAACTACGAGTACCTGCTGCAGGTTGACGCCGATACCGAGGTGATGCCCGATTCGCTGGCGCGGCTGGTGTCGGCGTGCACGGGCGACCGGCGGATTGCCGGCATCTGCGGCGAGACCATGTTGGGCAACGAGAGCCGCAGCTGGACGACGATGATCCAGGTGTACGAGTACTTTATCTCGCACCACATGGCCAAGGCGTTCGAGTCGCTGTTCGGGTCCGTGACCTGTCTGCCGGGCTGCTTCAGCATGTTCCGCCTGCGCACAACCGACGGCAAGCCACTTCTGATTGCCAAGCCGATTGTCGAAGCATACTCGGAGCTACACGTGGACACGCTGCACAAGAAGAATCTGCTGTCTCTGGGCGAGGACCGGTACTTGACCACGCTGATGATGAAGCACTTTCCGCGGTTCAAGCTCAAGTTCATCCAGGACGCAAAATGCAAGACCATTGCGCCCGAAAAATGGTCGGTGCTGGTGTCGCAGCGTCGGCGGTGGATCAACTCGACGGTGCACAATTTGGCCGAGCTGATGTTTTTGCCAAACATGTGCGGGTTCTGTTGCTTCTCGATGCGGTTCGTGGTGTTTTTGGACCTGTTCGGCACGCTGACGATGCCGACGACGCTGATCTACTTTGCGTACCTGATCTACGCGGCCGTGCGCAACATCGCCGACGTCGGGTACATTTCGCTGATCCTGATCGGCGCCATCTACGGCGTGCAAGCCATCATATTCATTCTGCGGCGCGAGTGGCAGCACGTCGGCTGGATGTTCATCTATCTGCTGGCATACCCGCTATGGTCGTTCGTGCTGCCGGTGTACTCGTTCTGGCACATGGACGATTTTTCATGGGGCAACACCCGAGTGGTGGTGGGCGACGGCAAGCGCAAGATTATCATCGAGGACGACAAGCCGTTTGATCCGGCGTCGATTCCGCAGCGCAAGTGGATGGAGTACGAGAAGGAGCTGGCGATGGCCGGCGTGCTGAACGCGCCGCCGCCCAACATGAACCCGAATGCCGGGTCGTCTAAGGAGGAGGACCGGCTGTCGATGTATAGCAGCCAGTCGGGCGGCGCGCACTTGAGCCGCGCCGAGAGCGCTATGGCGTTTGCGCAAATGCCGCACCCGCAGTCGATGTACGGCGGCGTTCCGAGCCAGATGGGCGGCGGGTTTGATCCGCGGCTGTCGATGGCCATGACCAATCCGCAGATGATGGCCATGCAGCAGCAGCCGCCATCCATGTACGAGCATCCGATGGTGCGCATGTCGACGGCCAGCTCGGGCGCAATGACGCCGATGATGGACCCGCGGTTGTCCACGGCCATGTACAACCCGCATATGCAGAGCGGCGCGTCATCGCCGCACTCGTCAATCCTGCAGCAGCAGCAGCAGCTTCAGCAGCAACAGTCTGGATATATGGCTGATACGTGGATGCCGCCGACCATGTACGGCACCCAGTCGCAGTACGTGCCCATGCAGGAGATGAGCAGCTCGCTAAGCGGACGCACGTCGCCGGCGCACCCGTCAGACGAGCAGATCATCGACGCGATCCGGCGCATCCTGGTCAACGCCGATCTGTCAACCACCACCAAGAAGGTGATCCGCGCGCAGCTGGCGCAGGAGTTCGCCACGGACTTGTCCGACAGAAAGGAGTTTATTAGCAAGGTGGTGGACCAGATGCTGATCGGCGGAGCCTGATCAAAGGGAACATAAATCTTCATTGCTTTTTTCTCTTTACTCTACATAACAACAGACCGTTTTAAAAAAGTTACTGGTTTGGACGCAGGCGCTTTTGCCGTGGCCCGCCGGGTTCATCCTGGTTCTGATCCTCCTCCTCTTCTTCTTCGGCGTTGCTATCTAGATCCACATCCATATCGGTCGGCGACGGCACCGCGATATCCGACATTTCCTGCTCGTCCTCCTCGGTCGTCGGCAGCAGCGGCTCGGCCAGATCCGCAGTGCGAATGCGGAAATCGCGGGCCGAGCTGCGCTTCAAATAGTGGGCCAGCGGGGTCTTCCGGCGGGCGCCCAGCAGCACCACCTGCTTCTCGGTGTACTCCATCTGGTACACCAGCGACGAGACCACCGTGGAGCTGCGCAGCAGCGCCCTCAGCCCGTGCTTCCCCGCGGCAGCACCGCCAGTCTTGTCGGCTTTCTTACCCGAATGCTTTTTCTCAGCTCCGCCGCCCTCGGCATTCATCGCGCCCAGCCGCTCGAACCGCTCAACAATAATCTGATCCGCATGCGACTTTAGCTGGGTGCAAATCAGCGCCAGCGCATCCACGTAGGCCTCGGTCACAGGCACCTGGGTCAGTGCCAGCTTGCACTTTGTCAGCTGGGCAAACGTCCGGTGCAGGTCGCCGTACATGCGCAGGACCTGGTCGCCGGCCGACGCGTGCGCAAACCGCGCGGCCAGCAGCTGCGAGGCCAGTGTGGAAAGCGCGTGCAGCCGCAGGCAGATGCGGCGCTCGAGCCGAATGGTTACGTGCAGGTCCTCGTCGTCCTGCGCAGGCCGCGTGGCCAGCTCGCGGCGCATCGTCGAGACGAGCTGCGCGGCGGCCCAGTCAATTTGGTGCAGCTCGGCGCGCAGCCATGCGACGGTTACGGTGACCAGTGCCGGAACCGTGCGCGCCGTAAACACGCTCAAGTTAGTCTCGTCGTCGTCCTCATCATCTTCGTCGTGCGCGGTCCCGTCCTCGTTGCTCAGCAGGCGCGTGGCCCGGCACACGCTGGATACCAGGCGGCTCAACGACCCAAACTCGTAGTCATCCATGTGTCGGCTCACGGGCGGCGGCTCGGCCTGGTCCGAGCTTGCCAGATCGACTCCGCCGTGGGCCAGTGCGCTCTCGGGCTGCAGGAACGGCTGGCAGCCTATCAGCAGTGCAGATGCGTGGCGGAGCAGCGCCACGTCACCGGGAAGGTCGCCGCCGAACAGAGAAAACGCCCAGCGCGCCGTCTCATTGAGCGTGCGGTAGAGCTGCGCGCGTGCGGGGGCATCTGCGCACCGGCAGCACAGGTGCGCCAGCCGCAGCGCAAACGTGTGCTGGGCAGCTAGCAGACTGACAGTCTCACGCACCATTGCCGGCCGGAGCGCCAGCAGCGCGTCAACGGCAGTACGTAGCGCGCCCATTAGCTGTTCGGCACACTGTGCGACCACCGCAACTGGCTGCGCGTCGGGCGCATCGGCATCAAAAGCAAACAACTGCGGCTGCGGCCGCACAACTGCGACAAACACGTGGTCGAGCAAACCGCGTCCAGAGAGCATCGTTGAGCAGGCAGCCAGAATCTCGGCCGCAATTAGCAGCGCGCTGCGGCCCTTGGTGCCGCGCTCGACCAGCCACGCAGGCTGCTCGGCGGCCGTGCAGTGTGCCAGGGCGCCGCTATACGCGACATATGCCAGATGCAGCACGGCGTGCGTGAGCGGCTCGGCAGCAGACGACACGCGGGCCAGCGCCACGTCCAGCAGATGGCGGGTCAGCGCCGGATTGGCGCGCCACATGCCTGCGCGCCCGACGCGCTCGACAAACCACGTGTGCGGAGTTGCGTCCGTGTTCAGCGCGTGTGCCGACGCGTCCGTGCGCCGTGCATCGGGCGCCACAAACTGCAGCACGCGTAGCACCGCAGGCAGCGTCATCTGCGATAGCTCGCTTGCACCAGCAATCGTGCGGCGCCCGCGCTCATCCACGCTGCGCGTGCACAGCACGTCGGCAAACCGCTGGAACTTGGTGAACAGCTCGACCACCAAAGCCGGGTCGCCGGACGCGTGCAGGGCGCCGTCCAGCGCGTAGGCAATGGCCGCGTCGAGCGAGCCAATCACCAGGCGCGCCGTGTTGTGGTTGCGTAGGCCGGCGGCGCTCATCAGCGTGAAGTCGCAGTCGGCATCCAGCTCAAAGTCCTCGAGCTGCGCGTTGGCCAGCCGCGCACACACGTCCGCCCACGCGCTGCTGCCCGCAGCCCCTGACGCGGGGGGCGCGTCGCGCGTGGCCAGCTTGGCGTAGCACTGCAGAAACGCGTCGATCGGCATTGCCACCCGGTGCGTGGCCGGGCTGACGCACAGCTGGAAGTTGATCGGCGAGTCAAACGCGCGGTCGCGCTGGTAGTACTTTGCAAACTCGGCGTTAAAGATGCCGTGCAGGGCCTGCAGCAGCGGGGCACATTGCACGGCTCCCGGGTCGTCCAGCAGCTGCGCCAGGCGCGTGTACGCGGCAGTGCGGATCTCGGCCTGCTGCGTCAGGCTGCGCCGCAGCAGCCCCACCACCTCCAGCAGCACCGCCAAGCGCTGCTGGCGCTGGCGCTCGCTCACATTCGCAGTAGCCGCCCTGGCCGCCACGTCCACCAGCACAAACAGCCCGCCCAGTGCCGCGCGCCGCTCGTCCAGCGCGTGCGCAAATAGCACTTTGCGCAGCACCAGCAGCAGCGACGTCCGAAACGACGCGTCGTCCAGAAACAGCGCCGCCGCCGCACGCACCAGCCGCTCCACCGTAGCTCCCGCCAGCACTGCCACCGCATCCAGCGCGTCAACAATCCGCGACGCGTACGGCCGCAGCGCGTCGGTATCGGCACGCGCCAGCCGCTGCAGCAGCTCGAGAAAGCGCTCGTGGCCCTCCGTCTGGAATGTGACGCGCTGCATAATCTGGCCGACAATCTCGCCACGCACAAACTCGTGCCCGGCAAACGCCGTCTGTAGGGTGCGCATGCAGGCTTCGCGTGCCTGAGCGCAGGCGCTGGCGCTGAATGCGCTGCGCTTGGCGCTGGTCGAGTCGAGCGTGGTCAGACACAGGTGCACCAGGGACTGCGTCACCTGATCCCACCCATACGCCGATCGCTCGGCCACCGCGCGCAGCAGCCGTCCGCCGCCGGTGCTGCCACTGCCGACCAGCAGATATGGCCGCGCCCACGCTGCCGCTGCACTCATGTCGCGGTCGTGCATGCCGCGCAGCAGCAGCTCGCGCAGCGCGCCTGTCGCCGCCTTTTCGAAGCGATGGATGCGCGCCAGTGACAGCACGCACGCAAACGAAAACGACGACAGCGCGTCGCTGGCGCTGGCATGCGCAAGCAGCGCGTCCCCAAGCTCAAAGTCCTGCTTGATGCTGTAGCCAATGTGCAGCATCACCGTGCCCTCGGTGTCGCCCAGGTCGCGCCATCGCTGCTGTGAGGATTGGGCCTGCTCATTCTGCTGCTGTTCCGATGCCGCGTTCTGCTCCAGCCCGTCAAAGTACGCAAGCACGCCGCCCACAATTGTCTGCTTGCTGCCGCTGCGCGAGAGCAGCAGCAGCTGGTACACCATTGCCGGCAGCTCAGCCAGCTCCGCCACGTGGTCCAGCTGCCGCAGAACGCGTCCGGCCACGCGTTCCACCTGCGCCGCGCTCAGCGCCGTCTCGCGCAGCGCCGCGCTGATCCGTACCGCCGCCTGTGCGTGCCACTTGCACGTGCACGCCGACTCGATCCAATACGCCTTTAGCTCGGCGCCCGTTCTCCGCACGCTGCCGCCGCTGCTGCTATCGTCCACGCCTGCACGCATATCCGCCGACGTGATCTCCACGGCGCCAATCGCCCCGAGCGTATCCAGCAGCATCGGCACAAAGTTTGCGCATGGCGCTGGCAACGAGCCGCTGGTTTTAAGCTCGGCCAGAACACGGAACGCAACGTCGATGATGCTGCGCGGGCCCAGCTGTGGCAGCACGCCGAGTAGCCGGTCGCTGATCACCGCCCATTTGGGCGCGTCGGGCTCGGCGCTGCTGTTGTCCTCACAGATCTGCCCTACGCACGCGCTGCTGATTGCGCCCAGCACTGTGTCGCCGGCCTGCGTCTGTCCGCGCTCAGCCAGGGCGCTGCCGCCTTTGAACAGCAGCAGTGTTTGTTGGGCGCCCGCAGCCTCGATACGCGACAGGTCGTCCTCCACGAGCTGGTACAGCGTCGCTTCGGTCTGCTTGGCCAGCAGCACGCCCAGCTCGTAAAACGCCTTTTCACGCCCCAGCTGCGCAATTTGGTCTGCCAGCACCGCCTCCTCGCTGGTCATTTCACTCGTATGTCCTTTTTTTGAATTAGTTCCGAAATATATGCTATGGACAATAAAAAAGACGAAAGGAGAAAGCGCTTTATGTTTTTGATCCTTTCCATCCGCAGCCACCTCAATGATCAAAAAGGAACTCTTGATCAAATCTTTCTTTGGGTTTTGCATCACTGGAGTAATTGGCAAAATAAACATCTCGATAAATGCTAGAAAGAAGCCCGTCTTTCAACGCATTCATAATTCACACGTTGCATGGTACGCATACTCCTTTCTTTTTTGTCTGACACTGCATCAAAAAAAATTGGATACAATTGTTCGTGTCGTGATGTAAAGAATAAAACATTGTTGTTTTGATGTCGGTTTTTCCATCATGCGGTGTCTGCCATTACTTTTAGAATATCCGCCTCGCCCTCCTCACGCTCGCGGGAGTTTTTTTTCTTCATATAAATACAGCCAAGGATGAATATCATTGTTGCTCCGTTACCAATTTCTTACTCTATATTTTTCTGCAGAGAATAGCCGATACGGACTTTCAGTTAAAGTAGTTTCTTTCTGTTTTTTTTCGGACTCTACCCAATGTTTGTTATTCCATGTGATTCAGCGCCAGCGGGCTCGGTAATCAGCTTTGAGCACACGCCAGATGAGATTAGACAGGCAGTTAAACTCAAGCTGGATGCTGAGCGAGCACTGCTTGATGCTGTTGCCGCGGAACCCACGCCGACATTTGCCAAGGTTGTTGCCCGCATCAACCATATGGACGATGAGCACGAGTCTGAGTACCTGACCAGCTATCTGCTTGCCGAGCTTAGTCCCGACGCCAGTATTCGCAGTGCAGCTGCCCAAGCAACCAAACTTGTCGAGGTAAGTATTTGAGCGCATTTCTATTCAGATAC
>JANBSC010000039.1:0-22173 GCA_027578055.1 Coemansia sp. RSA 2611
AACACGATTATGCAATAAAATTTGAAGGTTAACCCATTGTATTCTAGACGAATTCCAGCCATGCGCAAATGCGAATGCAATTCAAATGGGAATAGGCATTACCAAGTTCAGCGACATGAAATACTTTATAAGCAAGCTTCTAGACGCAATTCGGTTGTCCGAGTCGATTGCACTAGGTCCTAAAGCGATTGGAGACATTTTGGACATAGTACATGGAAGTCGGCGACGCAATCAACACCGCGCATGCCACGCACTCGTTCCACAAAAATGATACAATAAAAAAGACCACGGGAATAGATTCTACGCGCTAGTAGGAGCCTGGTGATATAAAATAGTACACACATCGGTAAACCAACGGCTGAGATATTGGCTGCAAAAGATTCGGAAAAAGGATGAGCGATTGCCTTTTTAAGCATAGAGAAAGCACGAGCGTTTTTGAAATCCGATGTTATTGCGCAGCCCACAGGTGACGGAGTGAGCTGAGACTTGAAACATAAAGTTTTTCGAGGTCACTAAACACGCTCATGCAATAAAAATGAAGGGTTGACAGTCAATATTTTAGCCGAATTTGAGACACGCGCCCAAGCGAATTCATTTCAACCGCTCACACTTCCATTGTTAAAGTGCCATTTTTGATAACGGGAATAGATTCTACGCATTTGTAGGAGTCTGTCAATATAAAATAGTACCCAAGTCGATTAAGAAACGGCAGAGAAAACGGACGATAAAGATTCGGAAAAAGAATGAGCGGGTACATTTTCTAAGCCTAGGAAACGCATGAGCGTTTTTAAAATGCGAAGCTATTGTGCAGCCTACAAGCGACGGATTGAGCTGAGACTTGGGATCTAAGGGGTTTCAATGTCGCTGAACACGATAAAGCCATAAAAATTGGGGGTTGACAGTTAAAGTTTTATTCGAATTTCAGCCATGCGCAAATGCGAATGTGCTCTGACTGCTCATGTTTCTTGGCATAACATACTAAATTAAACAATAAATTCATATTCTACACGTTTATAGGAGCCTAACGGTGTAAAATAGTACACACGTTGATCAAGAAATGGCAGAGAAAACGGACGATAAAGATTCGGAAAAGAATGAGCGCTTACCTTTTTTAAGCCTAGGAAACGCATGAGCATTTTTGGAGTTCAATGCCATTGCGCAGCCTACAGACAACGGATTGTGCTGGGACTTGGAAACTAAGGGTTTGTGAAGTCGCCGAACACGATTAAGCCATAAAAACAGGAGGTTGACAGTCAAAGTTTTAGTTGAATTCCAGACACGCGCCCAAGCGAATGCGTTTTACCTTTCATAAATCCATTGAATAAGTGCTACGTTTGACAGTGAATTCGGATTCTATGCATTTGTTGGAGCACGGCAATATAAAATAGTACCCAAGTCGATTATGAAACGGCGGAATAAACGGGCGATAAGGAATTGGAAAAACATGAGCATATGCTCTTTTCAAGCATAGGAAACGCACAAGCATTTTTGGAGTTCAAGACTACTGCACAGTCCACAGACAACGGATTGAGCTGTGACTTGGAATACAGAGGTTTTCAAGGTCGCTGAACTCAAATTCGTCATAAAATTGGCACGTTGACAATTTAGGTTTTTGCTGAACATGACTGAGAAAAGCACAGCGGCTGTGTGTGCACAAAAAAAGAGGGAACAAACCATTCTCTGGCCCTAATCTGGATAGTTAATTACACAGCCACATGTAGGAATCACAATCAGGACAACAGCATTTTTTCCACAGTCGATGTTAAATAAAACAAATAACACCATTGAGTTCAGCGCATTTTTCCAAGCGTGAGGATATAAAATACTTTGTAGTTTGGTTAAGAATAAGCTTCAAAGCTTAACCTTAGTGATAACCATGCATCTCGCTAACCCATCACATGATCCCCGTCTAATGGAAATGGCGCCCGCTGTAGATCAGACAGATATTGGTACCCCTCCATGAATACATGACGGATCTATCTGAAATTTTGCCAGTCGTCTTTTTCAGGTTCGTTTTACTTATTCCTGTAATAAAATGTGTGGAGGTTACAATACAGTTTGGTTATTGGTTTATTCTTTCTTATGCTTTGGAAAACTAATCCTTTCATGCTTTATTATTCTACATTTGCAAATTCGGGTTTACCAGTAATGACAAGCATAAATCACAGCATGATCAATATGCTTTTTAAAGGTAATCGGTCTGTCTGAGTTGGTTGCGCTATGGTTCGATATGATTGGAGGTCTCCTTGACTTGGAATATGGAAGTCGGTGACGCAAATTGCGTTGTTCATATTATGTGCTTATTCCACAAACGTGCTACTACAAAATAGACATCAGTAATGAATTCTACGCATTTGTAGTAGCTCAGAAATATAAAATAGTATACAAGTCGATCAAGTAACCGCTGAGAAAGAGGATGTAAAAGATTCAGATAAAGACAAGCGGGTACATTTTATAGCTTGAGAAATGAGATTCTGCTTTTAGAGTTTATAGGCCATGCAACTGAACGTGGCTCTGCAGCTGAACGTGGCACCGTGGCTCAATGCGGCACCGTGGCTCTACACAGCACCGTGGCTCAACACGGCTGAACGCGGTACGCGGCTGAACGCGGCTAAGAGCGGCTACGCGGCTGAACGTGGCTCTGCGGCACCGCGGCTGTGAGCGACACTGCGGCTATGCGGCTACGCGGCTGAACATGGCTCTGCGGCTACGCGGCTACATGCGGCTGTGCGGCTCCACGTGGCTGGGCGGCTCCACGCGGCACCGTGGCTGTAAGTGGCTCTGCGGCTATGAGCGGCACAGCGGCCTCACGCGGCTGTGAGCGGCACTGCGGCTGTAAGCGGCTCTGTGGCTGTAAGCGGCACTGTGGCTACATGCGGCTGTGCAGCTCCACATGGCTGGGCGGCTCCACACGGCTGTGCGGATATGAGCAGCTCTACGCGGCTGGGCGCGGCTATGCAACTGAATGCAGCATCGCGGCTAGTGAGCGGCACCGCGGCTAGTGAGCGGCACTGCGGCTCTGCGGCTCTGCGGCTAAGCGCGGCTCTGCGGCTAAGCGCGGCTCTGCGGCTCTGCGGCTGAATGCGGCTGTGCGGCTGTGCGGCTGTGCGGCTGTGCGGCTGTGCGGCTGTGCGGCTGTGCGGCTCCACGCGGCTACGCGGCTAGTACGCGGCTATGCAACTGTAAAAAAAATAGGAGAATAGAAAAGTGGAAGAAACAAAAACAGGAGAGGAGCGGATTCCAAACAAAAAGGGGGAAACAAGATATTTTCTGGCCCCAATCTGAAAATTACTTGTGCAGCCACACGCAGGAAGCACAATCAGACCATCAGCGCTTTTTCCACAGCCAATATCCAATAAAACGGATAGTGCCATTGCATTCAACGCATTTTTCTGAGCATAAGGATATAAAATACTATGCGGTTTGGTTAAACACAAGCTTCGGAGCTTAACCTTGGCGATAATCGCACTTAGCGATAATAAGTCACATGACCTGCGCCTTGTAAAAATGACGGCATTCAAAAAGCAGACCGATCCAGATACAGCTCTGTCAATACATGACAGAGCGGTCCAAGACTTTGCCAGTCGACTTTTTCGAGCCCGTTTTACCTATTTACGTTATAAAAAGTGTTGTCTTTACAGTATGTTTAGGTTCTAGGTTTTTCTTTTTAATGCGTTTGGAAATGAGTATCCTTAAGCTTGTGTAGTTCTACGTTTGCGAATTCGAGTTTACTAATCACAGCCAACGTCACCGAGAACTCTGCAAGTATGCTTTTTAAGGATAATCAGCCCGTCCGAGTCGATTGCACTGCGTCCCGAAGCAATTAGAGGCCTATTAGAGTTGGTACGTGAAAGTTGGTGATGCAACGTGCACCACGCATGCCATGTTCTCGTTCTACAGCCAAGATAGCAGAAAACAAACAACGGAAATAGATTCTACGCGTTTGTAGGAGCACGAAAATATAAAATAGTACTCAACTCAATCAACAGGCAGCTGAGAAAATAGGCGATTAAGATTCAGATAATCATGAGCGCGTGCCTTTTTTTATGCATAAGAAATGCACAATTGCTTTTCGAGTCCGAGCTTATTGCACAGCCCACAGACAACCTGTAAGATTGAGACTTGGAACTTGAGGGTTTTCGAGGTTGCTGAACACGATTAAGCAATAAAAATTGGGGGTTGACATTAACTTTCATGGTCGAAATTGAGACCCGCGCCAATGCGAATTCATTTCGACCGCTCACATTTTCATTGTAAAAGTGCCATTTTTGACGGCGTAAATAGATTCTACGCATTTGTGGGAGCTCGATGATATTAAATAGTATACGATTTGGTCAAGAAACGGTCGAGAAAACGGGCGATAAAGAATCGGAAAAACATGAGCGTGTGCTTTCTTTTCGGCCTAGGAAACGCATAAACGTTTTGTGGAGTTTGAAGTTACTGTGCGACCTACAGACAACGGATTGAGGCGAGACTTGAAAATCAAGGGGTTTCAATGTCGCTGAACTCGAATTCGCCATAAAATTGACATGTTTACAATTTATTTTTTTTTGCTAAATATGGCCGAGAAGAGCACAGCGGATATGCAAGCAAGAAAAGGGGGATAATCCATTCACTTTCCCTAATCTGAATAGTTAATCACAGAGCCACGCACAGAAAGTATAATCAGGTCAGCATCGCTATTTCTACAGTCGATGTTCGATAAAACGGATAGCACTATTGCGCTGAGCGTATTTTTCTGAGCCCAGCGATATAAAATAATTTGTGTTTAGGTTAAGCATAAGCTCTAGAGCTTAACCCAAGGGATAATCGCACATCCCGCAACCCATCACATGACCTGCGTTTATTATAAAACGACGGCTTTAAAAAAGTGGACTGATCTGGATATAGCTCTGTCAATACGCATTGGATCGGCCTGAGACTTTGCCAGTCGACTTTTTCAAGCCCGTTTTACCTATTTCCGTTATAAAATGCTTGAGGTTTGCAATAAAGTTTGACTTGGCTTTTATCTTTATTTTAATGCGTAGGAAGGTTATACTTGCTAACGCCTGTGGAGTACTACGTTTGCGAATTCGGAGTTTCCAGTTCTGATCAACGTCGCCATCTACTTTGCAAGTATGCTTTTTAGGGGTAATCGACCTGCCTGAGTCGTTTGCACTAGGTTTCAAAGCGATTGGAGACCTCTTATACTCGGTACATGAAAGTCGGCGACGCAACACGCACCACGCATGCCACGCACTAATCCCACAGGCTAGATAGTACAAAACAAACAACGGAAATGAAATCTACGCGGTTTTAGAAGCTCGGTGATATTAAATAGTACGTAGAAATATTCAGTAACGGCTGAGATAATAGACGATAAAGATTTGGAAAAAGAAGAGCGCATGCCTTCTTTTCCGTACAAGAAGCGAGGTTCTGTTTTTGAAGTTCAAGGCTATTGTGCAGTCCACAGCCAACAGATTGAGCTGAGACTTGGAAAATAAGGGTTTTCAATGTCGCTGAACATGACTATGCAATAAAATTAACACGTTGTCAGTTCACACTCTCGCCGAATTCCGGCCATGCGCAACTGCGAATGCAATTCAAAGGAGAAAAGGCATGCTCAAGTCCAACATCTTCAAATGCATTCAGAAAACGTTTCTAGACGCAATTCTGCCGTCCAAGTCGATTGAACTATGTCCCGAAACGATTGGAAATTGATTTGACTTGATACGAGGAAATCGGCGACACAATCTATGCCGCGCATGCCACGCACTCATTCCACAGAAATGATACTGTAAAACTAACAACGAAAATAGATTCTACGCATTTGTAGGAGTCTGTCAATATAAAATAGTAATCAAGTCGACTAGGAAGCGGCTGAGATATTGGCCGTGAAAGATTCGGAAAAGAGTGTGTGCATGCCTTTTTAAGCCTAGGAAACGCAAATGCGTTTTTTGAAGTTCAAAGCTATTGCGCAGCCCACAGACAACAGAATGATGTAAGACTTGGAACACTAGGATTTTCTACACCCCTGAACACAAATCTGTTGTAAAACTGGCACGTTGACAATTTACTTTTTGGCTGAATATGGCTGAGAAAGGTGCTGTGGCTAAGCGCAAACAAGAAAAGAGGGAGCAAATCCATTATCTGGCTTTAATTTGACTAGCTGATCACAGAGCCACATGCAGAAAGCATAATCAGGTCAATGTCACCTTTTCCACAGTCGATGTTAGAAAAAAAGGATAGCGCCATTGCGCTGAGCGCATTTTTCTGAGCCCGATGATATAAAATACTTTGTTTTTAGGTTAAGCACAAGCTCTAGAGCTTAACCATAGCGATAACCACGTGTCCCGCAAACCCATCACATGACCTGCGCCTTATAAAAAACGACGGCTTTAAAATGCGGAATGATTCAAGTATACCTCCATGAATACGCGACGGATCGGCCTGAGACTTTGCCAGTCAATTTTTTCAAGCCCGTTTTACCTATTTCCGTTATAAAATGCGTAGGTATTACAATAAACTCAAGTACAAGGTTTTTCTTTTATTTCGTTTAAAAGCGAGCATGTACTATGCTTGTATAGGTCTGCGTTTGCGAATTCGAGTTTACCAATCCCGGCCAACATCATCCAGAACTTTGCAAGTATGCTTATTAGGGGTAATCAACCTGTCCGAGTCGTTTGCACTAGTTCTCGAGGCGATTGGGAGTTTCTTTGACTTGGTACGTAGAAGTTGGCGATGCAACGCGCACCACTCATGCCACGCACTCGTCCCACAAACACGATAGTGCAAAACAAACAACGGGAATAGATTCTACGTGCTTGCGGTAGTCTGCCAATATAAAATAGTCCACACATCGATCTACAAACGGCTGAGAAAACGGGCGACAAAGATTCAGAAAAGGATGAGCGCATGCCTTTTTTAATCTTAAGAAACGAGTTTCCGTTTTTGAAATCCAAAGCTATTATACAGCCTACAGACAATGGATTGGTCTGTGATTAAGAGCCTAAGCGTTTTCAATGTCGTAGAACACGATTATGCAATAAAATTGAAGGGTTGACACATTGTGTTTTGGCCGAATTCCGGCCATGCGCAAATGCAAATGCGATTCGAATGGAAATAGGCATGTGTAAGTTCAACGTCATGAAATACTTTGAGAGCACGTTTCTAGGAGTACTCGGCCCGTCCGAGTTGATTGCACTAGGTCCCGAAGCAATCGGAGGCCTCCTTGGCCTGGTACATGGAAGTCGGTAACGCAACATGCATCACGCATGCCACGCACTCATTCCACAGACATGATACAATAAAACAGACAACAGGGTAAGATTCTACGCAGTTGTAGGAGCACGGCAGTATAAAATAGTACACAACTCGATCTACAAACGGCTGAGATATTGGCCGCGAAAGATTTGAAAAAATCATAAGCGTGTTCCTTTTTTAAGCATAGAGAACGCTTATGTGTTTTTGGTGTCTGATGCCATTGCGCGGCTCACAGATAACGGATTGACCTCGGAATAAAAACATAAGGGTTTTCGAGGTCGCTGAACACATACATGCAATCAAAATGAAGGGTTGACATTAATTTTTTTGGTCGAATTTTAGACATGCGCCAGAGCGAAGCCATTTCAACCGCTCACATTTTCATTGAGAAAATGTCATTTTGGACAATGGGAATGGATTCAACGCGTTTGTAGGAGCTCGATGATATTAAATAGTATACAAATCGGTCAAAAAATGGCTGGGAAAACAGACGATAACGAATCAGAAAAAGGATGAGCAGGTGCTTTAATTTGAGCATAGAGAACGCAAAAGCGTTCTTAAAATCTGATGTTATTGCACGGCCCACAGACGACCAATTGATCTGAGACTTGAAAGTTAAGGGTGTTCGAGGCCGCTGAACACGATTAAGCAATAAAAACGGAGGATTGACATTGACTTTTATAACCGAATTCGGGACATGCGCCAGAACGAATGCGTTTTACTCCTCTCATTTTTATAACAAAAGTGAGAATTATAAGCAAAGAAATTGATTCTATGCGTTGGTAGGTACACCATAGTATAAAATAGTACTCAACTTGATTAAGAAATGGCCGAGATAACGAGTGGTTAAATTTCAGACAGTTTTTCTATTTTAGATAAGAAAAATTGAACAGGGAAAAAGAAACTGCAGTGTGAAACCTTAGCTGATGGGGCAGTAACTTTAGAATGTAAGTGAACTGTAGATGGCGCTTTGACTGGTGGAAAGCGCATGGTTATCGGTTGCTGATGGAAAGAGAACGTAACAGTTCTCCATGACTATCGGGTCATTTTTTCAGTGAGAGATAAGTAAGAAATAGGAAAAAGAGTATCTGCAGTGTCAATAGTTGACGGATATAACTGAAAATCAGGATAATAAGTGAACAGATGACTGCGGTTCGAATGGCGCTAAGCTCGTAGTCATCGGTTACCGATTGAAAAAGAACGTAACAGTTCTCTGTGACTATCGGACTGGTTTTTCTATGCGAGATAAGAGAAACAAGGGAAAATAGACACTGCCACACCAATACTTGATCGATGCAGCTGAAAATCTGGAAAGTAAGAGAACCAATGACTGTGGTTCGAATGGTAGTAAGCTCACTGTCATCAGTTGCCGATTGATGAAACGCAAGATTTTTCAATTCCGTGTCCCCGTTTTTTAACCAGCATTTTTTTGTTGCAAAAATAAAAGAGTGCCATTTTGGCTACAGATGAGCTAGCAAGCTGTAAGTGTAGATAAATGTAGAGCGATTTTTATACAAGGTAACAGACTTTACTGAATTTCTTTAGCTTTCCTGTAGCCCGAGTAATTGGTCTAATCAGATCACTCCATAAAAGTCTCCCAGCTTAAAGAAGCTGCATAGCATTGTGGGGAACCACCAGTGCTTGAGGGCAAGTTAAGCAGCTTCCCCACAATGCTAAGCAGCTCGTTTTAAGCTGTAATAACCCCTTGCAATAACCCCAGATTTGCCTAGCATTGACCTTAGCAATAACCCGTTATTGCAGTTTTTCCTTATACTAGGAAAGAAGAAGCTACAACACCAATACGTTACCAATAAAGCTGAAAATCTGGAAAATAAGAAAACCAAAGGCTGCGGTTCTAATGGCGGTAAGCATGTGGTTATCGGTGGCTGATTGATGAAACATAAGATTTTTCAATTCCGTGTCCCCTCTTTTTAAGCAGTGTTTTTTCGTTTTAAAAAATAAAAGAGAGTGCCATTTTGGCTACAGATGAGCTAGCGAGCTGTAAGTGTAGATAAATGTAGAGGTATTTTTATACAAGGTAATGGACTTTACTGAATTTCTTTAGCTTTCCTGTAGCCTGAGTAATTGGTCTAATCAGATCACTGCGTAAAAGTCCCCCAGCTTAAAGAAGCTGCATAGCATTGTGGGGAACCATCAGTGCTTGAGGGCAAGTTAAGCAGCTTCCCCACAATGCTAAGCAGCTCGTTTTAAGCTGTAATAACCCCTGGCAATAACCCCAAAACTGCTTAGCATCGACCTTAGCAATAACCCATTATTGCAGTTTTCCCCTATACTAGGTTGTCCCTGAACTCCAAATAATTTATTAAAATATCATAAAAGATCATTATGAAGTTAGTTTACTTAACCAAGGTAATCTAAATCAATGCTACAACCGATTTTATTTAGTCAGTTGATTGACCTCTGTGTGATGTGCAGTGAGTCATGTCAGATGGCCCACATGCAGGTGCATCACATCTTATACGTTTACCTGAATTAGTTGTAACCCATACTTTGCAAAACCCTGAATTTGGCATTATAATCTAAATCACTAATTTGCAATTAGTATACAAATCAATTGAAAAAGTAGTTTATAAAATTACTGCTTACAAATAATGTGCAAGAAAAATAATTTTACTGAGGATTTATAGATTGGAAAATTGTTAAATGTTGAAGTGTTTTCTAATTAATAAATGGTGCCTTCAAGCTTTATCCATGTCATAGAGTCTTTGCTAGCTGCATCTGCCCTTTGGCCACTGCTTTGTGCTTTGTGGAGAACATGAAAAAAATCCAGGGCTTGGCATTTCCCAACCATTTTTCATGTCGTGGGATCTCAGCTAGCTGCAGCTGCTCTTTGGCCACCACTTTGTGCTTTGTGGAGAACATGAAAAAAATCCAGGGCTTGGCATTTCCCAACCATTTTCATGTCATAGAGTCTTTGCTAGCTGCATCTGCCCTTTGGCCACTGCTTTGTGCTTTGTGGAGAACATAAAAAAAATCCAGGGCTTGGCATTTCCCAACCATTTTTCATGTCATAGAGTCTTTGCTAGCTGCAGCTGCTCTTTGGCCACTGCTTTGTGCTTTGTGGAGAACATAAAAAAAATCCAGGGCTTGGCATTTCCCAACCATTTTCATGTCATAGAGTCTTTGCTAGCTGCATCTGCCCTTTGGCCACTGCTTTGTGCTTTGTGGAGAACATAAAAAAATCCAGGGCTTGGCATTTCCCAACCATTTTTCATGTCATAGAGTCTTTGCTAGCTGCAGCTGCTCTTTGGCCACTGCTTTGTGCTTTGTGGAGAACATAAAAAAAATCCAGGGCTTGGCATTTCCCAACCATTTTCATGTCGTGGGATCTCAGCTAGCTGCAGCTGCTCTTTGGCCATTATTTTGTGCTTTGTAAAGAATATGTACAAGATCCAGAGCTTGGCATGTATTATCTAGAGCTTATGCATTTGTTTTAATATGAATGCATGTGGTTCTATTGCCAAATTGTGAATTAATTTAATTACCACTAGAATGAACCCACTTGCTGTGTTGCACTCTATTAAAGTGACTTAAATGTTAGTTTCTGCATCTATTATGGGTTCTTTTTGTGCTTGCAGCAGGCAGTCTCCTGGAAAATTTTTGCAGTGCCTCTGGCAGCAAGTATAAAAAGGGGCTCATTAAACTAATAACAACATTATGGGGATTATTCCTATACTCTGTATGTTGTAAATAGTATAGCCTGTGGAATATCTAGTAATAAGTATTATATGATTTAGATAGCCCCTATTGCATAAGCTACAGGTTGTTGGTTATGAAAAAAGCAGACCTTAGTAGGCGCACTGCCTGCTTAGTCAATAGTTTTTTTCTGGGCATTTTTAATAGTAATGGCCACTGCAGGCACCACTGGAAACTATTATTTTTTCCAGCTAAATTAACTATAATTGGTGTCTGCCTGAAGGCAAACTCTAAAATTAATTGTCTCTTTTAGTAGTTAACCTAACACTTCTAATTATATATGATTGACTATTTGTTCTAACATTAATTTAACAAAGTTTTGAACACCCTAGCTAATATGCAATATATTGAATTAACATTACTGGTACGCCCTGTTTAACAATTAGTTTATAAACATGGGGTTAAAAGTGATTAGAGGAGTTTAAAATGCTTACGAATATTTCTCAATTGTTGGCCTCCATAACTACCAATTTTTTCAACAGCATTTAGTTCTAGTTGCTGCTGTTAGCAAAAAGTAAATAATTTGCTAGTTAAGATGCTGAATCACTATATGTTAGGAGCTAAACTGGCTAGCTGGCTGGCTGGGTAATCCTAAGGGTTAGAGTATAATTGACAGCAAAATAATTATAAACTGCAGCCAGCAGAGTATTCGTTGTATAGAGTGGCCAGCAATTTCTCGTAGGTGTGATTATAGATGTGGAGGTGTGAATAATAAGCTTAATACCAGTCCCTACAGCTATTATCTACTCTTACCTGTTCTCTGGCTGGTAGGGCTACTATCTGTTGATTTAATCGGCATATGTTTAATCAATTTCAGCATAGTTTGGCAAAACCACTTGCACCCAGCACTGTAGCCATAGTGGATAATTATATCGCAGGGCAAATGTCAACCCAGGGGCTCCAAAGTGGGGCCAGGGCTATCTGGCCGCTAAACTACAAGTAGGCACAGTTAGAGACTGAATAGTAAATAGTTGTGAGGTATATCTAATAGCTGGTTACTACAGATTAGTTTTTAGCTAGCCAGAGCTTGGCCACCTAATAGGCTCAGTGGTTCTGGCCTGGACTGTGCCTGCTAGAATACAGATTCAATATAAACCATCTCTGCTCTCCAGGCTCATGGGCATTATATTCTTTTATTTGAGCTGCCCTGATATGTATTAAGCCAGAAATAGCCTATTGACATTTCAATGCCAGAATAAAGCATAGTGGTTTACCATTCCTAATGTCTACTTGTGTCTCTATCTTTCTTTCTCTGCTATGTGCACTAACTTGTATGCTTCAAAAAGAGATTTAGTTGCATATTGGTTAGCCTGACTGTTGCTCTGGTGGTCAGTTTCTTTGCATTGGCAAATTCCCATGGTAATGGCAATTGTTATAATTTACCTTGGTTATAGTAGAAATTTTTAGAAAAATTAATTTGTGTTCAACAGAACAATTACAAAAAATGTTGGCCCTGTGTAGGGAAAGCTAGAGAGAATTGCCTATTTGTAATAAAGGTAGCATGTTTTTCTTTATGAATAGTGCACTATCTGTTTCTAGCTATATTTGAGGCCACTGGAGTTTCAAGTATAAAAAACTGGTTAATTATTGATCTCAGAATTTGCACCTGATTATAAAGAATCAAAATTAATGGATATGTGGGCACTAAGCTAGTTGTCTTTAATAGAAATGCAGGTCAGCCAGTTTGTTTAGGAATTGTCACATGGCTGCAATTGGGTATATTTTGGTGGGCAGCTTATCTGATTGGCAGTGTTGCAGTGCCCAACCTAAGGCCCCAAGCAACCCTTAGGTAGCCCAGTGGGTTGCAGGGCCTAGTTAAAGGTCCTGCAGACACCTGTGGCCAAGATATGTGCAGATTTTTGTGCCTGACTGGTATTCAGAATTGGACACCTATTCATGATCAGTAGAATTAGCATTGAAAATGCAAATTAGGAACCAGAAATAATTTGGACTGGCTTTTGCCAGTATTGAATGCAGCAAACAATGTTATTGATAATGGTGGGTACCCTGTGACCCCAGATAATAGCTTTGATGCTGCCACTATTACTGGGCTATTTAACAGGTTGTTTTTCTCTCTCTTTATTCAAGATGATATAAGAATTGAATAATCAATATATTTTATTACACTTATTTAGAGTGGATTATTAGTCAACAACACACACTTTGCAGTGCCCCAATTATAGCAGCAGCTGTGCTGGCTGTCTTTCTGCCAACATAGCCATTTTTAACACCAGAGACACTATACTACCACTTTATTATGTCAATCTCTGGCAACATTTTATAGTTCATTGTTGGCTGAATAATGAATATGATAAGTAGATTTAGCTTACTTCCACGAACAAAAAACCATTTTGAATTAATAGATAATGAAAAATGAGATTTAACTTTTAAATTCAAATCTAATGTGTGGCCACAGTGCCATTTGCTCAACAGATAAGCTAGTGAGCTGTATATGTAAAGAAATTTAGATTAATTTTCATATGATGTGATGGAATTAATTGAATTTCTATGGCTTTTCTGTAGCCTGAGTAATTGGTCTAATCAGATTAACATGTAAGGGCCAAGCAGCTTCTATAAGCTGCTTGGCATTGTACAGAACCATCAGTGCTTGAAAGCACATTCCGCTGCCTTCCTCCAATTCTAAGCAGCTTGTTTTTAACTGTATTAACTTTTAGCCTTTAAACTACTTAGAACTTACATTATCAAAAGGTAGTTATTGCTAGTTTCTCCTGGACTAAGCCACAAGTTGACTTAATTAACATACATGTAATTAAATATTGTGTAGTTTTTATTCAAGATTAACACACTGCTAGCTTAAGAGAAATGCCTAACACTGTGGAAAGCTTTAATTGTTTGAAAGCTAGCTAGTCAGATTTTCTAATAATACTATGCTAATCTGAAGTGCTGTCACAGTTTTTGCAATAGACCAAGTATTGACTAAACAATACCATTACAAATTATACATTACTGCATAATAATCTTCATTGAGAAATAGCTTTTGCCTCTTATTTTTATGCTAAAGTCCAACATAGTAACAAGCATTGCAGTACATTCTTTTGTCATTACCACGAATACTTGCTTGCATTGAACACTGATTTCCATTAGAATCAATGGATTCACAACGTGATGAGCTCATATGAAGTAGTGTGCTTGTTGAAAAAAAAATTAAAGTGGTGAAGATTTTAAGAATTAGATAGCTTGCAAATTTTTAATTTAAACCATGCAAATTATTATTTTCATTTATATTAACACAAAAAGCATGTACTTTTTGTGCTCATGTCCAAGCAAACAAATTTCTTGGCATTTCCCACTATTACGACAAAAGACAGTTGGTAAAAAGCCCCTTTTGGCCTTCTTTGTGTGTTTGCACATGTTGGCGATTTCTTGGCATTTCCATCATTGCTGCTAAAAAGAATTTTGCCAAGATTAAGTGGAAAAACCTCTTGGCACTTTTCAACGTTTGTACAACAAAGAATACTCGCATAATTTTATGATTTTGCACAATTTGTTAACCATAATTTTTAATACCAAAAAATTTTTATTTATATATTTTGCATTTATAAATTTGTAAGCTAATCTTTCAGCATTATCTGCCATTAGTTTAGCTAAAAAATAAATGTAATCAAAGTAATCAAGATTTCCTGTGTATATTCATCTGCAGGCGGATCATTTGGCAATCTCAACCAGTTGTGTAGTAATATATAGCTAAAATAAAATTTATTATTAGAAAGTGTACGCTTAAGTAGACAAACCTTTTGATTTATTTTTCCATTTGCACACCAAAGCTGAAAATGTGTTTTTACTTTATAGTTACGCACTAGAATAAAAAATCATGCTTAATATGTGGTTGCTTCATTTGTGAAATAGTCAGGTAAACTATTTAGCCTAAAATTTATTTCTAGGTAAATGCAAGTAATTATAGAAATAAGTTCAGGTGATATTTTTAAAAAATAAGTTGCTAAAAAACTGGCTTATAAATAGTGATAATAATCTAATGATCTTTTTTACTGTATTTTTGTAAAAAAAATGATTATCAAATTATTACACAATTAAACTTTTGGCTCCATATTTGGCGTGTGGTCTTTACTGCATTCATTGACTCGCATGGGAACACCATTTATTTATTAATTTATTAATTGTTATTTGCTAACATATACACTCAATTAATTAACAGTAATACAATCTGTAGAGGTAAGTGGACTAACTAAAAATAGTATGTAAATAGTGGCTGTTCAGCATTACAGCAAATTGCTTGTTGGTAAGCTATACTACTTTTGTTCAAGAATTTTTCTATTTTAGTTGATGGACTATTATGCTTAAATTGTTGATGATAACCATAAAGACAACAGCAACAATTTTTTAGCTTTTATTAATTAATTTGGTTCAATTTTCAATGTATGTATACTCTTCAAAATGAAGGAGTTAATTTAATTATTTCTGTCTGTTATCTACAATTTCTTAGGGTTTTTTTATATAATATACTAAAAAATAGTCAGCTATCAAAAAGTTTATTAGCTGCTGAAACATACCCCAAATTTTAAAGGCATTTGTAGCATGATTATTCTTAAAGTTTATGCTGGCTCTGTATTTCAATTGCAACTAATCATTCTCAAAGCTACTACAGATTCTGGTGATCATAGCAGCGATTTACATGGTTTATAGTACGAATATACCCATGTCCTGTACAACGGATTCCTGTATAATCTACAAAATCGCACTGTGGATTGCTCATATTGATTGGAAGGGTTGTTTGTGAAAGTAGTAGATGTTAGTTACAAATGTAATAAAAAGTAGCAAAAATTAGAAAACCATGTAAAAGGATAATATCGTTGCGAATTTATATTCCACTAAAAAATTTCTAATGTGAAGTTAATAGTAAAAAATTATTTCAGCACCTTGATTAAAAGTGGGGTTTTTTGCTAAGCTATTTGCATTGCAAAGTATTTTTTTAATGCTAGCAAATTTTTTCCATTGGATTTACAAAAAGAAAACCTTGAAAAGACCCTTGGGGGTTTGGTCATGCCCAAGCTGGTAAATTTCTTGGCATTTCCCATTATTCGTGTGGCAATAAAAGCTACTGAATGGCATGCTTTGTGCAGCTTAGAAAGCTGGCAAAAGGCATGCCTTGTTTAGTAAAAATAATAGGTGAAAGCATCCTTTGTTCAGCAAATAATGTCGACCAATGGCATGCTTTGTGCAACATGGAAAGATAACAAAGGGATTTTTTTGTACAGCATGAAAAGCTGGCCAAAGACATTCTTTCTGCAGCATGGAAAGCTGGCCAAAGACATTCTTTCTGTGGCATGGAAGGCAGGTAAAAGAGGGTTTCGTTTCTTTGTGTAGATGCCCAGATGGACAAATCTCTTTACATTTTCTGTCATTTCGTTTAGCTGGAAAAGCAAGTAAAGAGCATCTATCATTCAGCCAAAAAGACAGCTAATAAATGGCATATTATGTGCAATAAGGAATGCTAATAAGCGACAACACTTCTGCAGCAAAAATCAAAGGGCATTAATTGTCTTTGGTGTGAATGCCCAAGTAGGCAAATTTCTTGGCATCTCCCAACTTTTTTTAAAAAATAATTTGTCACAATGTAACACATAAAATTTGTTTTATTTACTTTTTAGCAGCACCAATCATTATGAATGCTTGCTAAGCTATTAGCTATAAGACAGACAAAAAGCGGCAAGCTTTAAGATGACTAATTATTGAACAATGCTGCTAGCGACAATGTCGATTAAATGCTTTTAAGTTTTTGTTTTTTTGTGCACTGCATTGCTGCTCGTATTGCAAGTGCTATAAATGCCAGATTATTTGCACATTTACTTGTCTGTTCACTACATTATTTAAAGTTTAAATTTTAATCTTATAAACTGCAAATTTAGATGAGATGCACTACTTGGGTTTACATTTATCAAAACAATGTACATGTGTAAACATTTACCTATAGTGATAAACTTAGTATTAGAGAATTGAATGCAAAGTTGCAAAGTAGTAGATATGCAAATGCCAGGCACCGATCATCATATGCTGCAAATGGTAATTATTACTATTATTACGATGCTTAGTGTAACAACTTTGTAACAATTATACAGTATCACAAAAACGGGTATTAATGTTATGCACATTTGTGCTCATCAACTGATTATTCCAGCTATTGATTAACTACAGCCACCAGGTAAATAGTATGAAACAGCTTTGCACAGGCGCCATATGTAGTAAAACAGTTTCATGTGTTTGTTTATCAGTGTCTATAATACAGGCATTTATAATGGACTGGTCAATTAATAAATTTTTGTGTACATCCATTCCTCTAATTTTTTAAAATTGCTGTTATTAAACAATCTAAACTTCCTGTTTTGTCATAACTTGTGAGCATTGCTGGGGCCTTGCTCTATAATTTTTAAGAATTTCAAAGATGTTCATATAATATTTTGTTACTCTTTTCTAATGCCTAAGCTTCTCCTAAAATAGATGTTTGTAGTCCCAGCACATGTGTTATTAAAGCAGAGCTTCCTGGCTTTTCTGAAATTCAAGTTAAGTGAATATGGTACTCGTTCTAACTGCCTGCAACTAGTTAACCCAACTGTGTTAGCATTGGCAGGGTTTGAAAAGTCATTCTTTTGCTCCAGGATTATTTCAACTACTAGGATCTGGTAAAAAGCAATTGAAATAAATCAAATTGTTTTGAATAATGTTATATTAAAGAGGTTGGATTAATAAATAGTCAATCTAATTCAACCTGAACCCTACTCCTTCATTTGTTGTACAGCTCAAGCAATTACTAATTTCTTTTTCATAGTTTATGGTGTACTTTACTAGGCCAAGTGGAACTTTTCAGAGTGTATTTAGGGGTAGTAGCATTTTATCAGGTCCGAAGCAATTAATTTTAATGTTTATCTAACCACACCGCTGATTTCCAGTCCTCCATCAAGTTTAGAAATTATATGCAGCTGCTCTATTCGGGTATTTGTAACTATTGTTTCCAGAGATATGGTACATCATCAGGTTAATGAGGCCCTCTATCCCATTGCTAAATTTTTAAACTGCATTAGCTTGCATAGATAACCAGTTTTTATTTGGCTAACACCACTCAGTTGGTCTTACATTGTTATCGACAAAGAATGGCCTCAGTAGGCCAGTATTTGGCTTGAAAACTATCTAGGCCTACCAGCTGTTTCGCAGTTAGGCCTTGAGCACTGGCATGAGTAATTATTTTGCAAGCCATTATTTTAATTCAGGCACTAAGGAATATTGTGTAAACAAGAGATATTTAAACTAAATCTAGCAAATAACTGAGTAGTGGGCAGGCCAAGTAATAAATTAGTGGATAATGTTCCTACAACAAATTTATAGATTTGGACAGTAAGCAGTGGCATTCTGGGTGAAGTTTAACAAATTAAAAAATTTAGGAAGCACTTAAAGTGTATTACTGGACCAGTTAAATGTTGTCCTGTTCAAAAGTTCGTACTCGTTTCAATACTATAACCCTCCATGTTTTTAATCCATTTGTAGTTATGTGGTTCCCATACACCCCCACACTAGCAGTTATTTGCACTTTAGCTCGGGTCGGTTGCTTGCCTAGCTGCTGAGAAAAATGCGATTGAAAATTCGTTACTGCTTTTTGTGATCATGGACTCCCTATCAGCGATTTTTTTGCCTCTGATGGTTCAACGGGGCATCGTTTACTTTTTGCACTGCACTGGCCAAATGCTGGCTGATATTCTTGAAGCTTAAACTACTATAACTCAGGGCCTGCCTGCCTCCTGTATGGTTGCCAACTGGATCCGAAGCTTTGAGGCCGGCAGAACCTCATTGGAAGATGCACCCCTGATCTGGTCGACCCTAACTGATTATTTTGCAGCTACCATGGTTAACTATTCAGCAAGCTTTAATCAACCTGGACCTAATGGTTACTGACCCATCAGTTAGCCAAGCTGATTGGCTTTACTAGGACCACCTGTAGCCAAAAGTAACATGCGTCAAGATTGGGAGTGGCAGCTATCAAAGTGCTGGGTACCTTATGAGCTGTCAGACAAATTATGTCATTCTTGCCAAAAATTTTGCTGCCACTGGGCCCACCAGGATAAACACCAAGCATTCATACGATATAGTGACCTGCAATGAACCTGGGGCCCATCTCAAAAACCTGCAGTCCATGGCACTGGGAACCAGGTGTGGATCCCTAAACATGGAGAGGTTCCTACTCAAGCTTGGCAGTTTATCAGTTCTCCCCAGGTTAATGTTGTGTGGGTTCATTTCCAAGCAGGGTCTGGTATATGTGGCTGTAAAGCCCCAGCGACAGACTAACTGCTGATTCCATGGTTTTCATCCAGCATTGCCTGGAGCTCATGCAAAAAACTGGTAAAAATGCATGAAAACAGTGTCCAAAGTTACTGCTCCATTTTGACCATGTGCATCCCCATACTGCCACAGATACCAAAGCCTATCTGACTGAGAATGATATTGAAGTTATCAAGCCTCCACCATACATACCCCTATTGACCTAGCTCCCTGTGACTTTAGTTTGTTTCCTATGATTAAGCACCAGGCAGCAGGACACATTTTTGCTGATCTCATACAGGGTAGTAAAATTTTGGAAAGGTGAGCTTAATGCTCTGAATTCCGCCTGGTTTTCCAACTGTTTTGATACCTGGGTGCACTGGATGCAGGCAGTAGCCAAGCATAAAGGTATCTATTATAACCAAGTTCAACTAATAAAGATGTAAAATGTGAGAGCAGAACTTTTGAACAGGACTACAAAAAGCATATGTTTTAGCACTATAATTGCAAAAAGTGACAATTTAACCACATATGGTATTTTTTGCAAATAATCTTCATCAAATTATCCTAGTGGATGCTACTGGTCTACAGTCAGGTTATTTACTCGATAAACACAAACAGGTGAAACATCAATACACTTTGTGGTAAGTATGTTTTTATACAAATTAAATGCAACTTAATTCTAAATAATTATCTTTCCTGGTCAATCATCTTTGCCTTTTCTACAGCTAATGGCTGATTGACGCTAAACAACATAAAAAGTTATCTTGTCCAGTCAGCATGCAAAAGTTATTGGTAGTCCACTGATATGTTTATCAATTAGCATAGCTAGCATTAGTTTTTATATATAGAAAAATAATTTGGACAATTTCTAAAAATTTCTTGTTATGTGGACAATTAGTTATTTGTATCAACAGGACCAGTGAGCAGCTATTTATACTTTACTAATTTTAAAAGAATAAAATAATATTGAAAGGCAAGCTCAAACAAGATGCTATAGCCACTATATGTTTCTTTTTGCTATGATTGCTCACTTTGACAAATTACCAAATAGTTGCTGTCAATGCACAAAAAGATGTTTGGTATCCAGCTGGTAATTAATTTGATTACTAGTAGTTTATTAACAAATTTCTAAATAGATTACATTAAAGCTGCAGTTACTTTAGATTAAACATTATAACAGCTACATTTGGCTTATTCTCTACAAACTATTTATAACCATATAATGGTAGTTGTTGCTAATAATATCTGTAGTATGGGGATGGTCGCTGCCACTGCCCGTTTTGTATAGTGTTGTTATACTCACATGGTTGGTCTGGATAGTTTGGCACGCCACATGGCTCACACTCATACCTATATAAACTTGGGTAGGTATAGTGATTATAGGTATAAGGATTTGTAAATGGCATACTAATCTTATCAAGTAGTGTTATTAGAGTAAGAATAAAAGTAGAATGAGGAATAAAAGAAGAAAGAGCATGAATGGTGGAGATAATTTCTTTTGCATTTTATACAAAAGACATTCAGCATGGATTTTCTTTTGGCTAACCAGAGGCAACCATGTGCATTGAGACTTTGCACCTTGGCAAAAAAGCACAAAAGATCTTTTTGTCTTTTAAAGCTGTGAAGACTTTGACTGCGGCAAAATTAAATTACCATGTGGATATTAGTAGATTATAAACTAGATTAATTGGCAACACAAGCTACAGCTCTAGCATCATATAATTTAAGTTCAGCATATAACACACATTAGGCGTTGTGCACATTAAATAATTGGCATTAAAATTTAAAGTTAGAAACAGATACTGTTGGCTCAAAACACTATGATCTAACAGAAGAAAACCAGCTAAAGCATAAACATCTTTTGAAGTATTCAAGCCTTGAATTTAAAAATCTTAGAATATATGACTAAGATACAAAAGTTTAACAGGACACAATATAGCATGTGTAATATTATTGAGTAAAATTAGTTAATAATAGGAATGCAACTTGCTTAAATATTTAATAAAATATGAAGTTCTTACTAGAAATTATATTGGACTAAACAAGAAGGTTTATTTACAGTGTGCATTTGCATGAAATATGTTGAAAATTGCAATCATTGTCATACCATTTCATTGTATTAGTGCATGGGTAAAATGAATGCATATTAACTATAGTGCATGAATTCATTTAGTAACCAGCCGCAGTTGATATATGGCAGTTAAACTAAAGTTGATGCGAGCAGTTGGAAAATATTTACATAGTAGTGAAACTGCAATTTATGATGTATAGTCGAAGCTCGTATAAGTGGGAATTAGATAGATTTACGATCTTTTGCAATTTGTGAAATGAAAATATAAAAGAAAACAGATAGAGTTGCACGATTTACAAGCGTTATTTTCACATTAGACATTTTTGGGGTTGTGTTTAGTCTTGTTTCTCGGCAATGAATAGTCACTAAGCATGATGCTCAAGAACCTTTTGCTAGCTATTGCTGCAATTGCTGCTTTCACCATAGATGTTTTAGGATCAAACACGGTGTGCACTGTCAGAGAAACCATATTGCAGAACAACAAAGATTGCTGTCATGGAGGTACGTGCATGAGTCAAGGCTACACAACTTACAAAAACAGAAAAAGATATAGACCACCAATGTGGAGAGGGCAATGTGTGCATGTATAGTTCAGGGCATAATCCCAGAGGAGTCAAAAGCATCGCTTGTGTGTTTCCAAGTCATCGTGCAATTATGCTTTTTCTTTCAATTTTACTTGCAATACATTGGAATTGTTAGCTACAGAATATGGAAAGTACTCATGAGGATGTCTGCTCTGACTTGCAGCGATCAAGGTACTGGGTGCGTTGCAGACACTGGGCGGGCGTGCGGGAGCCAACCAGCTGGGCAACAACCTCCCAGCGATCCGGTGTCGCCTTATTGACTCTGTCAAGGGC
>JANBSC010000040.1:0-21656 GCA_027578055.1 Coemansia sp. RSA 2611
GTAGGCCTGCGGCTGCATCGTGGGCCGGTTGGGCATTTTGCAAGAATGTGAGCTGAATGTGACTGACCTAAAAAAAAGAAAGCGAAAAAGAGCAGGGCTTGCCCGCTTTGGCCGCCTGAATCATGCTGCTGATTGCGTGATTAGCAAGCCGCCAGAAATCGATCATTGCAATGTCAGTCTGTGGCTAGTCAAAGTCAGTGTCTATCTACGAAATAAAAAAGGACTAGGGATCTATTGCTTGCTGGAGCCAAAGTACTTGTCTTTTGCGTCCTGCCACAGCTGCTTGGCGCGGTCGGCCAGGCTGCCAAAGTCGTCGATGGCCGGGCGCACCACCAGGTTGAATGTGGGCATGTCGTTTTGTGGATAGCCCTCGTAGTAGTCAATCACATAGCGCACCTGCTTGCCGCAACGGTCAACAAACCAGTCGTGGCGGTCAAACGGCCGCACACCCTCGGTCCAGCTGTAGAACCTAGCCAGCGGGCTCAGATCCCGGGGCCGCCCTTGCAGCCGGATCAGCCGCGGCATCTGGCACTCTGCATGCCGCTTCTCCCACTTGAGCACCTCGTTCCACGCGCCTTCATTGAGGAAATTGTGGATGTCCACCATCACATCGACGTACTCTTCGGGCGCCGCCATGTTCTTGCGCGCCAGCGCGTTGTAGAACTGCTGCGGCGACGGATACTCCCAATTGTCCGCGGGCTGATCGGCGCGCGGAATCGTCGAAAGCTCGCGGTCCGTAGAGAGCGCGGCGGTTTGGCCGGCGTGCATGCTTTGCGGCAGATTGGGCATCATGTTGAGCGGGTTAAGGGGCATGCTGTGGTCGACTGGGCAGGTTGGCGCGTGTGGAGCTGCCGGCTGCGAGCCGCCGGAGGCTGTGTGGTCGACTGGGCAGCCCTTGCGGTTGCTGTCGCTGGCGGACATTTCAAGTGTAAAAAGCCTCGGAGAATTATTGACAAAGTAGTAGAGAGAAAAAAGTACAGTGTTAGCGGAACTACGAAGAAAAAAAAAGTTATTCCCGTAAGCACGAAGGAAGCAAAAAAAAAGCCCTGCCGTGGAGTCAGTTTGAATTGCTGCTGATCGCGTAATCCAGCTCTGATTAGCACCGGTCAGAACGAGTCGGCGGTCCAGAACTGCTCCAGCCGCCGGGCCAGCGCCGGCCCGATCTTGCGGCTGGTCCCGTCGACAGCAATGTCCCCGATACGCCCGACACCGCCGTCAGCCTCGAACGCGCGCACCAGCGCCAGTGGCGTCGGAAAGCGGCTGCCGACGGCCAGCGCCTTGTCGGCGCTCACGCCGCGCACGGCCATGAGCATGCGCAGATACACCTCGCCGACCGACAGCGTGGTGCTCTTGCCGCAGACCACGTCGTACGCGTCAACCGAGATGGCCAGGTGCGCCTGCGGATGGCGCGCGCGCACGCTGCGCTTCAGCCCGCCCAGCCCGTGGTGGCCGACGTGGCGGTCGGGGATCGCGTACAGGTCGCCCAGCGTGCTTTGCAGCAGCTCGGTCGTCTGGCGCAGCAGCCGCAGCGTCGCCTCAAAGGTCGGCGGCTGCTTCAGGTGGAAGCCGTTGGTGATCTGCACGCGGCTCAGCGCCGAGCTGACGGCGGCCTCGCCCAGGCGCGCGACGGCGTCGGGGTCGCTGCCCTCAACCACGTAGAACACCGTGGCAAAGCCGGCCGCGTGGATGCGCGCGTGCTGCTCGCGGTAGCGCCCGTCGCGGATGCTGGCGCATAGATCGTCCATGCGCTTGCGCTCGACCACGACGTCCAGCACCACGTCGGGCAGGCGCCGGTGCTCGGCCGCCGCCCGCGGCCGCGCTATCCACAGGTAGTCGCCCACCACCAGCGGCCGGATCTCCAGCCGCACGCCCTGCTTCTCTAGCTCCTGCTCGATCAGCGCCCGGTCGCCCGTGTTGTGCACCTCGCGGCTGTCCACCGCCAGGATCACGTCGTACGAGCCCGCCGGGTAGCGCGTCAAGTCGGCCAGCTCGACCTGGCCCGCCGCCGACGACTGCCGACTGAACGACACGGCCGACGACGAGCGGCTGGCCGCAACCGGGCGCGCAGTCCGCGGCCGCGCCGATGCCGCCGGCCCCGCGCCGTCGGCAAACCCGTCGTAGTCAGAACTTGGCGAGCGGGCGTCTTCGGACGCCGCGGTGCGCTCTGCAAACGCAGCAAACATGCGCCCGTCCTCATCCGACAGCTCGTTGCGCGCCCGCAGCACCTCGACAACCTTTTGCGCAATCTCCACGCCCTCATCGGTCAGGCTGAACTTGACGCCGCCCTGCCGCTCGGCCAGCGCCTTTGTCTCCAGCGTCTTCATGCCCAGCCACGCCGACTGCTGCGCCGCGCCGCTGCTGACATGGAACGGCGTGTCGGTGTATGGCTCGCACAGCGGCACCAGCTCGCTCTTGGGGACAAAGTAGTCCGCCCCGTACAGACAGTACGTCTTGAACAGCCCCAGCAGCAGCGCAAACGCCCCCGACCGGTACCGCGGCACGTACGCGCGGGGCGCCCTGGCCCGCCCGCCCGCCGCAGGCTCGCCGCTGCTGGTAGCACGGGGCTCGGCGCTCGCCGCCCGGACAGGCTCAGCTATCCCCTGGGCCTTGCGCCAGCTGGCCAGCTTCTTGCCCAGCCGCTCGGCTATCCCCTGCCCAATGCCCTGCAGCTGGACCGCGTCCTGCGCGTGCTCGATGCGCAGCGGGTAGCGCTCCAGCGACGTGCACGCCTTCTTGAGCGTGTACTGCGTCTTGGCGTTGCGCTTGCGCGCCTCCTCGTACCACTCCGTCACCCACTCGAGAAACAGCGGGTTGGCGCATTCGGCTGCGGGCTCGCTCATTTTTCACTGCATACTGGAGAAGAAACGAAAAACACTAATCGTAAACAACCGGGATCGTGGCCACAATCAACAAAGCGGAAAATCAGAGTGGGAAAAGCAGTCCGATGCGTCACATGATCCAGGTGAGTCAATTTCCGTGCCCATCTCCACTACGAGATTCTGACTCATCATCGGCCCGATCTCTTTAAATGCACGGGCCCCAGTCGTTCTCTTGTTCTGCGCATAAACTCTTTTTTTTTTCTCACGAGGAAAACTTTTTTATTATTACGCTATATCGACTCTTTTCGCAGAGTATCCGAGGACAGGGAACCACATCATGACCGACAAGCTCATCATCTTCGACACGACCCTGCGCGACGGCGAGCAGTCGCCGGGCGTCACGCTCAACACAGACGAGAAGGTCGAGATCGCCCGGCAGCTGGCGCGCCTGGGCGTCGACGTCATCGAGGCCGGGTTCCCGGTGGCCTCGCCCGGCGACTTCAACGCCGTGCAGCGGATCGCGCGCGAGGTGGGCCCGTCGATGGAGGGCCGCACAGGCGACGGACGGGTAAACGAGCCCGTGGTGATCTGCGGCCTGGCGCGCAGCGTCGAAAATGACATCCGCACCGCGTTCGACGCCATCAAGGACGCGCCGCGCCACCGCATCCACGTGTTCCTTGCCACGTCGGACATCCACCTGGAGTTCAAGCTCAAGATCTCGCGCGAACAGTGCAAGCAGCGCATCCGCGAGATGGTCGGCCTGGCCAAGTCGCTGTGCGCTGACATTGAGTTCTCGCCCGAGGACGCCGGCCGCTCCGACCACGCGTTCCTGGCCGAGGCCCTGGCCGTGGCCATCGAGGCCGGCGCCACCACGCTCAACATCCCCGACACCGTCGGCTACAACTCGCCTAAGCAGTACGGCGAGCTGATCGCCTACCTGCGCGCGCACACCCAGGGCGCCGAGTCCGTCGTGTGGTCGACGCACTGCCACAACGACCTGGGCCTGGCCACCGCCAACTCACTGGCCGGCGTCAGCAACGGCGCGCGCCAGGTCGAGGTCGCCGTCAACGGCATCGGCGAGCGCGCCGGCAACACCGCGCTGGAGGAGGTCGTGATGAACGTGCATACGCACCCGGACGCGTACCCCGTGCACCACACCATCAACACGCGCCTGCTCTTCTCGACGTCGCGCATGGTCGAGGACCTGTCGGGCATGGCTGTGCAGGCCAACAAGGCCATTGTCGGCCGCAACGCGTTCCTGCACGAGAGCGGCATCCACCAGGACGGCGTGCTGAAGAACAAGCAGACCTACGAGATCATCCGCCCCGAGGACGTCGGCGTCACCACCGGCAACCTGGCCCTGGGCAAGCACTCGGGCCGCCACGCCTTCAAGACCAAGCTCGAGCAGCTGGGCTACGGCGGCGCCGCGCTGTCCGACGCGCAGTTCCAGCACGCCTTTGTCAAGTTCAAGGATCTGGCCGACTCGAAGAAGGCCGGCGTCACCGACGGCGACATGCACGCGCTGGTCGCCGATGTGCGCTCGTCCACGCTGGCCGGCAGCAGCGCCACCCCTGACGCCGCTTCCGCCGCCGCACCCGCGCCGGCGCCCGCATCCACTTCGACCGATCTGCCCGAGGATGCGCACGAGCTGCCTGAGCCGGCCGCCCAGCGCTACACGCTGCGCCATATGCAGGTGTTCACCGGCGTCGGCATCACGCCCACCGCCACCGTGACGCTGCACGATGCGCAGCTCGCCCAGGACCTGACCGACGCCGCGCTGGCCCAGAACGGCCCCATCGAAGCCATCTACTCGGTGATCCAGCGCATCACCAAGCTGGACATCGAGCTGCTCAACTTCAACGTGTCGGCAACCAGCGAGGGCCAGGACACTCTGGGCAAGGTCGCCGTGCGCATCGCGCGCAAGTCCGAGCCTGCCGAGCCCGCCGAGGGCGCCCTGACCGCCTATGGCGCCGAGCCAAAGTTCACCGGCCTGTCCACCAACGTCGACATCATCACCGCGTCGGCCAACGCGTACCTGGCCGCGCTCAACCGCCTGGTCAGCCATGATGCCGCCGACACGCGCGCCAGCCACAAGGACCGCAACGTCAACATCTAAGCCCTGTTCTTTCCAAAAATGATAAAATATATAGGTTCTCTCTCGCTGCTCAGCTCCCATACGACCCGTACAGCTCGCGCATCAGCCCGCCGATGATTGCCAGCTCGTGCACGATCTCCCAACCCAGCATCACCTGTGTGTAGTAGAACGAGTACCGGATGCGGGCCACCGCGCGCTGCACCGCTAGCTCGTGTGCGCTCGCGGTGCCGTCCGCAGACTCCGGCTCCGGCTCCAGAATGTCGCCGACCGCGTCCGCTACCCGCTGCTGCGCATCGCGTACTGGCGGCAGCACCGCCGGCAGCGGCGTCTTGAGCACCAGCGCCGACGCCAGCACGTACATTGTCAGCGCCACCAGCGCGTCGCGGTGCTCGCGTGCGGCCGCCGTGCGCTGCAGCAGCTCCTTCTCAACGCGTGCCTGGATGTCGCGTGTCAGCGCGTCGTCGTCGCTGTGGTCTGTCGATGCCCGCGACCGCCCGTAGTCGACATCTACCGCCTGCTCGCACTCTAGATACACCGTCGACGACAGCGCGATCGGTAGATCCAGTACCTCGGTGTCGTCCGACGACACGCTGTCGCTGTCGTCCGAGGATGTCGCTGCTGCCTCGGCCAGGGGCTCGTCCTCCGGATCGTACGCGGTGGGCACCGGCAGCATCACCCAGCGCGCCGCCACCAGTGCGTCCAGAATGCGTTGGCTGGCATGCGTGATGCGCTGGTACGTCTCCACCGGGAACCGACCCTTGAGCCGTGGCTCGTTCAGCGTGTCGCCCAGCAGCGCCCGGATCTCCAGCACCGCATCCTGCAGCTGCAGCTCGCTGTCCAGGTACTCGCGGACCGTGTTCAGCGCCCGCCACTGCGCCCCAGCACTGCGCCAGAGCCCCGCCCAGAGCTGGTCGTACAGCAGCGACGCCGTCAGCAGCCACCAGCTCATCGCCTGGCGCACGCGCACGCGCGCCTCGAACGGCCACACATACATTGTGACCAGCATGCCGGCCACCACGCCCAGCGCCACTGCAAACGTGCGCCGTGCCGCCAGCTCGCCCGCGCTCTCAAGCTGGTCCTCGCGGGCCACCCACTTGTTGACCAACACCACGCCGAACGTGATCAGCGCAAACTGCCCGATCCGCGGGTAGCGCCCATGCAGCATTACGTGGAAGCACGGCACCGAGAACGCCACCAGCAGCACGTACATCAGCAGCGGCGTGTTCTGCCCGACCTCGTACACCAGGAACGCGCCCAGGCCGCCCGCACACGTGCCCAGCACCCGGAACACGCTGACCAGCGCCGATCCGCCCACCGTCGGCACCATAATCGCTGCAGCTGATATCACCGCCCACTCCATGCGCTGCCGCCGCATCTCCAGGTACATGTCAATGCTCCAGTACCACGGCAGCGCCAGGACCGTGGCCAGCAGCGCGTACTTTATCGCAAACCGCACATTTGCGCGTCGCAGCCACATTCCAGTCTGCCACAGCGCGTGAGCTATACGCGCCCACACGCCGGCCGGCCGTGGCGCGTGCAACGATCGCGGATCGGCATACTGGGCACTTTCATGCCGTGTTTCTAGCGCCGTTGTCGCGCCCGTGTCCCACAGCGCCCGCCAGCACGCCTGTGCCCAGCGCACGCCGGCTGCGGCGCTCCATATACCCACCGGCATTGGTGTCCGGCACACCGCTGCCACTCGCGGCAGCAGCGCATCAATATCGTCGACAAGCTCGCGTAGCCCAAATACAAAGAAGTAGGTCACAAACAGCTGCTCCTCGGTCGCATTGCTTGCCGTCGCTAGCTCCACGTCGACCCCCAGCGCTCGCACTGCCGCGTCGTAGTCAGTCTGAAACACCTGCACCGCGGTGGCAATCTCAGAACGGAGCTTCTCCACGCGTCGAGTCACATCGCCTGCATTTTCGCCGGCCAGTGCTGCATCGGCCATGTCGTGCATCGCCACCAGTGCCCGGTCGGCCACCCGCGCCAATCGCGACACCGGTGCTCGGATCTGCCGCACTACTGCTGTGTATGTTGTCGCGTCAGGTGCTGCGGCACCGTTTGCCTGCAGCTCCAGCGCCGCGCCCATGCTCCCCAGGTGTAAACTCAATCCATCAAGCCCGGCTAACAGCTTTGCCAGCGCCGTACGTCGCGACCATACCGCCCACGCGCTCGGATCCAGCGCCACCGCGTCCACCTGCCGCCGCAGCTGCTGTAGTTGCGTGCGATGTGCGCGCAGTGCATCCTTAAGCTCTGACGGCTTGGCTCCATGCAGCTTCTGCGCCGGTGCTGATGCCGCAGATTCTGCTGGTGCCACTGGCTCTGGCAGCGCCTCTGGACCACGTGCACCTAAAACGGCTGACACCAGCTGCGGTAGCACGTCACGGAATGACCCCACTGCTGCACGCAGTTGGCGCCGCACCGCATCGCCGGCCGTTGTCGGCCGTACCACCCAGCCCACAACCAGACTAATCGCCATGCCTGTCAGCACCGCTACTAGTATGTGCTCGGTCTTTTTGCCGACGCTCTCGCCCAGCGCCTCGTCGCCACCGGGCCACGGCACACGCTGCGTGCCTATCGCGTCCTTGTAGTTGACAATCGGCGCTTCGCGCAGCATCACCAGATACAGCGCAATGTTGGCAATCGCGGTTGCCGTGCCCACTGACGGCCGCTGCGCGTTCGCCTTGAAGAACGCCATGCACCAGCTGCTGACAAATATGAACAGCAGACTTGCTATTTTGCTCTGTATTGCCAGCGGTACTGCATCCGGCCCCTCATGCGTCCCTGCGCTCGCGTACGTTCGGTGCAGCCATTCGGCCACGTATAAAGCTGTGAATGTCATCAGGCTTGTCACGCTCACCCACACCGCTCCCACCAGCCCGCCCTCGGCCAGCCCGCTCCGCGTCTTGGCTGCGTGGTACCAAATTGTCGCGTTCGTCACCAAGTGCGGCGACATGTACTCTGGGTCTCCGAGCCAGTCGCGCAGCCCACCCACAAACGGAAACAGCCCGGCCACCGCGTACGCTAAGACTGCCTTGAACACTGCCGTCTGCTCGGCCGGCTTCAGCGGCACCACGTATCCAAGCAGTCTATATGCCGTTGCCTTCCACGGCTCCTGCTGAGGCTTCGGATGGGGGTGAGCAAGTAGCGGTGCCGTTTCGTCGTCGCTCTCATCCGCCGAATGCTCTTCAGCGGGCTGTGTCCACCAATGCTCGCTGTGTGCTGGTATCGTCGTCATGCTGCGCCGAAGCCCCCACGGCGCTGTTGCCACCGACTGCCGATTTGCCACTGACTCGTGCAATTGCTGGAACATCACGCTTGCTCGAGCGCCACCTGCGCTCAGCGAATGCCGCAGCTCTGGCCTCTCGCCGCTCATTTCAAGGATATGTACAAGTGTGCAATTTACAGCTATAGAAAAAAAGGAAAATTTGGTGTGCCACGAAAGAAAAAAACCGAGTGCCAACGTTTTCCTTTTTTTTCTTTGAGGCGATAACAAGCTGATGTCAGTCGCATTAATTAAATGCGCTGGCCAAGCCCGGTTACATCACCCGTCTTGCTTGGGGCCGTTTCGGGCGCAATGTTATTACACAGACTGGACAGGGGCCAATTTATTTCAATGGGGTTGGAACGAAAAGACAGAACTTTTAACAATAATAGTAGATAGATGTGGCCATTCAGCGCTTGCCTCATAAACGTGCTGCTTTACAGCGTCGAAAATGCACCTAGGAACTGAAAGTGTTTCCAGCATGTGCAAATGAAAGAGCAAGCGGTTTATAATTGCGCGCGTCCGACTGTGTGGTGAAGGGTCTGGGCATACTGTTATTTCAAACAGCTTTAAGCACACGTCGACCTCGCCATTAAAAAACGAATCGAGCTGCAACTCGTCAGAAGCTATGTCATCGTCAGAAATCCGCAAGTAGGATAATTTAAGCCGCTCCAGCCAAGGGATATTCGCAAAAATCTTCAGCAGCACGTCGAGGCTTATTGGTAAAATAGCAATGGTTAATTCATCTAAATGCGCCCATGAAACCTTCATAAAGTCTATTCCGTCAGCGGAATCCAAGATAAGCTTCATTTGTTTGTGATTGCGACGTTGGCCAAACATTTCGCTGGTTAGTTCATAAAAGTTCTGGGCAAGGTTATCATCTTGTTTGTACAGGTACAATTCAAAGCTGCGTAGCTTTCTTTTAACATGGCAATAGTGTGCAATATTTTCTAAAGTTCCAGCCAAACGAACATGGCAAAGGGTAGATTCGTTGAACGTTGCAAACATAAAATCGGATGTTCGTGGACAGCTGAGCAAAACAAGTTGTTTGAGCTTTGGAAATTGTATCTCGTATGCAGGGTCACGCAGTTCTATAGAATCCAGTCCTGTGCATAGCTTGTCAAATTGGGTGACGAATCGAATTTCTAAGCACACCAGGCTTTTAAAAACAATCCTGCCTGGCGTAAAGCAGTTATAGAATGGTTGCCATGAGAATGTTGGCAACACATCCTGTAAACATAAAAACTGGAGTGAATCGGCACACACTCTTGGCAGCGCGGAGGAAATGTGGTCGGGAGTGCTAAATCTAACGGTTAGTGAAGTCAAGTGCGAGCTAAAGTAGCGAATGTCGGTCGGGATAATGTGCTCCATTTTGATAGATCGAAGCTGGCTTGCGTACCCATCCACAATAGGCTGGTAAAGTACCGCGATATTATTAAATTCGGCGTTGTTGTCCTGTATACACAGATGAATAATATTTGGCATTTGGGAAATAAGGCGGCGTGCAAGCACAGCTGAAGCATTTGGACCAAATAGAAGAGATTCCTTCATAATTCTCCAAAAGCCCCGAAAAGAGATGTCCAGCAGCTTTATGCTTAACCAGTCAATGTGAGTGAGCATTAGAATATCTGCAAGTGTTTGGTTAACTTGCGAGTTGTCATGATTCCCAACGATATGTATATAGCAGCACTTTATCTGGTTATAGCACCGGCGATTGGCAATGCAATCAACGTTGCTTTGCCATTTCATAATTTCATCATCTGGTGCGTCTATGAATGTGCGTGTAACAATTGCGCGGTCAAACACATCCTCATATAGCAAACAAGCCCACTGACGGCAAGTCCACAGCAAAGGTAGCTTCGATTTCCAGCCTTCTACAGTTTTAGCGGGCTCTCCACAGGCATAGAGCAATATTTGATAAAGGCACCAGCGCGGCAAGTTATTGATAAAAGCCATTGTCAAAAGAGGAGATTGCACAAAAAATGGAACAAGGAAAGGAAAAAATTTCAGCAAAGGAAATAGATTATATTTACCTCAGCCACACAAAGTATAGTAAGGCGGTTGATACTAATAATCCGGATCAACGTGTGAATGCTCACGTATTACGCCACACCAACTGGTAAGCATAAATAGCACAGTTGACGTGATAGTGGTTATTAATAAGCTAATGGATGTTTATTGGGAGCGTTTAACCAAAATGTTGGACAAGTGGGGTGTTTTGAAACCCGTATTGTAAATACTCTGCTTCATCTCATCCACATAACAGTCCGGGATTGCAAGTACCTCCAGCATACGCAAGTGAATAAGCATTTGCTGAATGAAATTCAATGTCCAGGCGTGTGACAAATTGGCGCCTTCGTGTTTTAGCTCAAACTGCTTTAAGCATATGTCAATGTCATTCTTGCCTAGATACAGGTTGAGCAATGTTCTGATATCGTCTAGGCTGCGATCAGTGCTATATGACATGAGCTCAAATATTGCCAAGCGTTTTAGCCATGGAAGATGCACGATCAGCTTTAACAGCACTTCCACGCTAATATCGTAATTGTCAATAACAAGGTCCGTCACGTGTGCCCACGAAGTTTGCAAGTAGTCTAACTCGGTTACAGATGAGTTCATTGTAAGCGTCGTGCGGCGTTGATTCCTGCGTTGCCCAAATATTTTGTTGGTTAGCTCATAAAAGCTCCGCATTGAATTGCCGTATGGAATGATTGGGCGTAACTCAAAGCAGGGCGCACTGACTCCAAAATGAGAATATGAGTTTAGGTGTTTTGATAGCCCGCCAATGCGCACGAAATTAAGAATTGATTCGTTTACTTTTGCATACATAAGGTTGCAAGTCGGAGGACAGTTGGAAAGCAATAACCGATTTAGCTTTGGAAAATGCATTTCGTATCCAGAGTAGCGCCAGTCCTCGCTTTCTAGCTCTGCATTGCCCATTCCAGTTGGGGTTACAAAGTTTATCTCTAAGCACTCCAGACTGTTGAAAGTAATCTTTCCTGACGCGCACGAGCCATGGAATGGCTTCCATGAAAAGTTTGGTAATACGTCACTCAGACGCAGAGATCGCAGGCTTTTAGCATTTACTGCTGGCAGTAATGATGTTTCCAGAATATCGGTGTCGAATCTAACATCCAGAGATGCTAGCTGCGCGTTAAAGTACGGGACAATTGTTGACGCATATGGATCCAGCTTTATAGACCTGAGTTTGTCGGTGTAACCATCCAAAAATATTTTGCAGAGCGGCAGGCTTCTTTCGATAAAGTCCGTGCATTCGAGGGAAAGCCGAGTAATATTGGGCATTCGGTGAACAAGCTGCTGGGCAAACATGGTCGAATTTTCAATGGTGGCATAATCAATCGGCACTGCGTCAAGAAGGATAAACATAAACGAGATATCCAGCTGCTGCACGCCAGGCCAATCAGTGGTGCTGAGCATGAGCATGTCTACAAGCGTATGGAACACTTCTTCGCTCTCAACTTGCTCATGAACTTTAATGGATAAACATTTTATCTGTTTAAAGCACTGGCGAGTTGCGATGCAGCTAATGTTGCTTTGCCATTGTACTGCTCCATTCAAAGTTGCAGATGTTCCACGCGCAATAAACGCGCGATCGTATATGCTGGCAAACAGCAGGCGCGTCCAGAGCGGACACACCCACAACATTGGTAGCATTGACTTCCATTCATTGGTGTCCGTGGCCGGGGTTCCGCAAGCATACAGCAAGATACGAGTTAGGTCGTCAACCGTCACGTTGTTGATGCTGGGCATGGTTGTTGATAGGCAGAAGTAGACACAAGGATATTGCCAGTAGAGAAGAAAAACATTTTTATGCCGCATCGACGACTATCTGGTTTTGACATCCATTCGAGCTGTTGTCAAAATGGATGGCCGTAATCTAAATCAAATTTGGATGTTTGAAGCGGATGTGCTTTGAAATATATCAATGGAGCGACTGCAGGTAGGTTTGTAAATACACACACTGTTAGAAAATGTCGGCGTAACATTTCAACTCCAAGATTTAAAATTTGCAACCTGCTACGCTTTGCTAGCCTTTGCATTAATATTTCTAACAAAACACTGTCCACATTATTTTAGGTAACAATATAAAGGTAGGTTGCTTACAGAGCGGCGATAAGAAAAATGATAAGACATTATTTCTAGGCGTACTTTGGGAACAGACACAACAAATCCTGGAGAGCCAGCGTCTTTTTTATGTCAGCATCGGATCGATAATCTGCACATAAATACTGCGCCACGTCAAAACCAGCATCCTCCACTGCTTTTTGGGTTTGTGCTTCGCCGTCGGTCTTAATTGCGTGCTTGAGATAGGCCGATACCACGCTCATGGCCGGTGGGCGCAGTACATCTACCTTGGTAGCCAGCTTTCCCAGCGACTCGGAGACACGTGCTATCGGGATACCACACGCAGCCATAAGCATTCCAAAAAACTTGAGTGCGTGTGGTACGTCCATAACCAAATCTTCCAGCTGATCACTGTACTCTGCAAACACAGCAGTCATAGCGTCCTCGGTAAGCAGGTTGTGTTTTGCCAGTGCAGAAACAGCGCCGAGGGCCTGCTCAACCTGATCCGGGCGACGATCCATGATTGTGTCAACGGTTTGGCTTAGCGCAGTGCGATAGTTGGTCTCGCCAATACCTTTGAAGGCCGCAACCAACTGCGTATCGCTCTGCTGGCTAATGCATTTGTCGATTGCAGTCTTAACCTTGGCGCGAATTTCCTCGGAGGTCAGCTGCTCTTTAGTCGAAGCACATTCCGGCGACTCATCCTCATCCATGAGCGCATCAAACATGTTACGGGAGCTAAGTGCATCCGGTGTCGCTGTCCTCGAGTTAGAGCTACGCGATGAATGCGACGGGGTGCGGCTTGTATTTAGCATTGGCAGGCGAGGTTCGGCATCTTTTTTAGTATTCACGCCCGAGGAACTGTCACGCCAGCCACGCGAACCGCCAGCGAAGGCGCTAAACGGATTGCCTGGTGAAGTACTTCCAGCCGACTGCTGCTTCGAACGTGACAGGTTACCAAACCGCGAAAGATCACCAGCACTTTGGATCTCCGAGTTTCGCCCGCTTTCGCTGGATCTACCAACTGTGCCGTATCTTCCGCGCCGACTATCCGAGTCCTTATGCCATCTTGACTGTGCATCCAACCGCTTGGCATTCGCTAGAGCAATCTTCTGACGCTCCAGTTCCTCATGCAGCTGGGCAATGGTCTGGGGCGCCTCCTGGGAGTCACGCCCCTGCCATTTTCGTTGGCGCAACTCCATCGAGTTCATAAGCAGCATGCGCACCCGCGAGTCCAGCGAGTCGTTGGTAGTCATAGATCGGATACGGGAGAAGTACAGATCCATTTCATCTTTGTTCGCAGGAACATCCATTTTTTTGCCGACGGTGGCCAGCAGCTTCATCATTGACTGGAGCACCTCGTCTTCGGGCGTCTTGATGTTGGACAGCAAACGCCGCAAGCACGACTTTATAATGTCGACAGTCAGCACATCGGCGATATACAGCTCGCCAATAAACTCCACCAGCCCAAGTCCGCGGCGCTTGATCTTGACGGCCTCATAAAACTCGTCTGTCTGCTTGGCCTCGGGCATTGTCACCTTCCATCCACGCTCAAAGTCACCCTGACACTTTTGCAGCAGGTACTTGCGGGCCAGGTGTCCGCCCGAAGGGTACTCGCCATTGACCATGCGCAAATTGTGATCCTTGACGCTGTCGCTGGTTTTGGAGATAATCCTCAAGCAGAGCTCCGTATAGGCTTTTATCCACTTGGGCTCATCGACCGCCTTATCGACCACCAGCTCAATCAGTGTGCGCAGGATGCGGCCGTCGGTCTCCTGAGCTGACTTATCGCCCCACGCAATCAGATCGTCCGACACAACATTGATGTTATCGGGTGTAAGCTTGTTGAGAAGTGCGATAATTCTACGCCTAAACACCTTCTCGTCCATTTCATCCTCAGCCACATCACCATCCTTCCGAAGTGCTCGAGGCACAAATCGGCTGGCGCTTTTTTCCAAGGGCTTGACTACCAGCAGCGGCTCAATATGTTCAGACTGTGGATGTGCATTACTGGAGCCATGCCGAGGTCCGCTGCTTTGTCCATGACCACGTCTACTCGTGCGCTCACCGCTTTGCTCGCCAGTATGGCCAGAGGGTGTACGCCTTCCTAATCTGTTGCCAATCCGCCATTTGGAGTCCGATGCACTGGAGCTTTCAGAAGGCCATCCAATTGAGGTTTCTGTATGAGATCGACGGAACCTGCCCATATTGCCAAATATTGATTCTGCAGATCCAATTCCTCTTTGTTGGCTGGCCTCAGAGGCTGACCGGCGCATTTTCAGGTCATGCTCAGAATCATGGCTTTGGGTCGGAATAACCTTAAAGTCGAGCCCTGGTGGCGGCTTGCAGAGGCCTGCGAACTGTAGCAAGAACCCTGGCGGATAGCGCAAAATCTCCTCGATAATCCGAGGCGGACTAGCACTGTCAGCGTAGAGGCTGGCGACCTCCTCAGCTTGCAATACCTTGGCTGATGACTCTGTGGGCTCGCTAAAGGTGACCTGGCGAGAGCTGCTTTGACTTATTGATGGCAGTTCTGGCTTTTCGGCTGCCTCTTCGGGTTTGACGTCCTCTATTGGCATAACTTCAGTATCAGGATGCACATTTTTGCCATTACATTTGGCCTCATCAGCAGCATCTGCTGGCACTGTTATACTAGCTGAATCTGTGGCATTTTTTACATCATCATCCAAATTCTGGTCATTGTGGGGGACTGAGGCTTCAGCCTGGCTGGACAGATTGTTGGTCTCTGAATCTTCCTGGTTTGAAACCTCTGGAGTCTCCTTGACCTTGGCAGCATATGTGGCTTCTACTAGCAACAGCTTTTCCTCTACACTTTCTGCTGGTGTGGAGTCAGTCTTAGCATCAGCTTCGGGCTCTGGCTTGGGCTCATTTGGATTCACAATTTGAATAACCCGCTTGGCAGGGATCTTGAACAGCGGATTGGAAGTATCAGTTTTGGCTGCTGATTTGGCAGGCTTGCTGGTAACCACGGGATTGCTGGCTGTCAATTCAGTCTTTGGCAGTCCACTGGCACTCTTTTGGTTTGACAGCTGCCCAGGAACAAAGGGCTGTGCACTAGCACTTAGGTTCTTGGACTTTTGCTTGGATACTGGCTGTGCAGCTACATTTGGGGCAGATGCCTCTGACATGGCACCAACAAAATTAGTTGGTGAAGCTGTGGTATACATGGGGTGAGCTGCAGTACTTGGCATTCCATATGTACCATGCATTACCACATCAGATGAGCCAGTGTAGTAATATGGGTATCTGCCCGACTGGCTTATTGGCATGTAGCTAAACTGCTGTGGAGGCAGAGCAGGAACCCATCCTTGCATTGGCATGTGTGACTGAGGAGGCATATATCCAGGTCCTGACACTGGATAGCCAGCTGAATACACATGCATTCGCTGTTGTTGAAAATGCTGATTGTTCAGGTACTTGTTGTATCCAATAGTGCCTTTTCCATAAGCAACTGGTGGTTGCTGTGGTTTCTGTTGTGGGCCATGCTGCAAGGTTCCAAACTGAACTGCCGATTTTCCCCTTACATAGGATGAAAACCGCTTAGGAAACCTCACAGAGCCAACTCCATTTTGTGGCCAGGGCACCTCTGGCTCATCAGGTATTTTTGTGGCTGGACTTGGAGCAACATTTCCACTGTGCTTTTTTCCATGCTTCTGCGACCCGCGCTGGTGCTGTTTTTTATGGTTCATTGTCCCATTACTGGCAACTTTGCTAGTAGTATTGCTGTTCACACATGGTTCTACTGGCTGGGCGTTTGCTGACACTGAGCTCATAAGGAGTGGATGTTGGTATAAACTATGTTATTCAAAGCTTATGAGATGCAAGGTGTTGAGGCTGGCTCTGTTCTTCAAAAATTGCAATTCTTGAATTCTACACAGGCATAAAATAGTGGTTCCAAATTGTAAGAACAGAATGAACAAAGTAGAGGAGCTGTGGCAGATTAATATGAGTACTTACAGTTTGTGCTGTTGTACCTGCGTGTCCTCTGGTGTCTATTAAAAAATTTAAAAAACAGACAGAGGAATAAAAAATGCAGATGCAGAGACAAGAAGTATAGAGAAAAAAGCCAGGCAAGCTGCGCCTAAAAACTAGCTGCCTTATCCAATGTAGGTTTTCTTTTTACATGCCAATGTCGCAAATTTTCTTTGTAAGCAAGCTTGGCACTAAAGTCACAGCCCAAAATTTCCCAGCTGCTTTTATTGTCCGCTATTATGCTAATAGAAAGCCTGCCGCAGCAGCCACTGTTAATAGAGGTTAATTGGATTATTCTGCCAAACCTAGACATGAAGCAATTATATTAGCGGCCAAACAATTTATTAACAATAACACAAAGCTAGTAATTCAACATATGACAAAGCTAATATGCTTGACATGTGGGTACACGTAAGAGTACTGGCGCACATAGTTTTCAAGCATTTTGCATGGAATCTTGTTTGCAACCAATAGCTTTAGTTCTGGGAGCATTAGCGACAAGCTGGCGAGAATACAAAGTGTAATAACGTTTTCATGTGTATATTCATGTAAAAAAAGTTGTAAAAAACAGGGGGAGAGATTCGTAATATCAAAAAACGAGCAAGGAAGGCAACTAATGCACAACATTAGAAAGGAGAAAAAAAAGGAAACTATAATTTTTTATGTTGGTATTTCACTCATCGTCAACCACAGACTCGCGGCTGCGCAGGGCCTTCAGGAACGAGCCGCTGAACATCTTGCGCACAGTGCCCTTGGGCGACTCGTGCGCCGGGCCGCTCATCATCGACGCAATTGACAGCGGCTGATCGGCGCTCACCGGGAGCGCCGGCGGCGACGCGTCCTCGCTCGCGTGCGTGCTGTGGCGGAACAGCGACGTGGTGCTGCTGCCGCCCATCTTGCGGAACAGCCCGATCGACAGGCGCTTGTTGGCCTCGGACCCGGGCGTCACGGCGGGCAGCATGCTCACCGGCCGCAGCGACCGCGGCGTCGACTGCAGCGAGTGCACGCGGCTGGGCGTCGCGTCGATGGTGCTGCGGTGCGGATGCGGCGGCGACAGCGCGCGGCCGCCCGGCTGGTCGAGGTTGCAGCTCGAGCGGCTGGCGTTGCTCGCCGGCAGCGAGCCGTCGTTGGTGGCCACGGAGCCCACCGACGACGACTGCGGGCGCTGCGGCACGGGCGGCGGCAGCGGCGGGCGGCCCAGCAGGCTGCCGAGTGCCGGGCGGCTCTTGCTGCGGCTGCGGCTGCGGCTGTGCTCCCGGCGCTGGCGGCGGTCGACCTGCATGATCACGCGCTGGCTGCTGTCCATGCTGGCCAGCGACGTCGCGCGGCTGTGCAGGCTGTCGTCGCTCTGGTAGCCGGCAGCCGCCGACGCCGTCGGATACGTGGTGCTGGTGATGATGCGCCGCGACTGCAGATACGACATGGCCATGAACCACAGGTCGTGGTCCGACTGCGTCGTCGCCTTGAGCTTGATCTCGCGGTGGTCGGTGCTGACGACTATGCAGTACGCCGGCTCCGCCGCGTCGCCGTGCGCGCGCGGCTCCTCGACAATGCGCACCTCGCGGATGTACACGCTGCGCCCGCCGTGGTCGCGGTTGCTGCGCGCCATGCCCACGCCGCCCGACGGCGGCTGCTTGCTCCAGTTCAGCAGCTTGGCGTACGGGTGGATCCAAAAGTACCGCAGGTGCCGCCGCTCGCGCCCGGCAGTGTGCGAGAAGCGCGTGGGCGTGTACTTCCACATGTACGCGCCGACCATCGCCCGCGCAATCGACTGCACAATCAGCGGCTCCGGCTGCCGCGCCGCCAGCGGCTGGTCCTGCTGCTGCAGATTCGCCTCGACGCCAATGCTCATTGACGGGCGCGGCTGCGGCACGCCGCTGTCGTCGGTCTGCAGCGCAATCGCACGCGTGGTGCTGAAGCCCATCGGCGCCGCCGCCGCCAACGACGCTTCGTCGGCGTCGCTAGCAGCAGCGTCTTCGTTGCCGTCGTCGTCGCAGCCCAGCCCGCGGCTGCCGATGCTGGCCGCCGGCTTGCCGTTCTCGCACGACATGTTGGACAGCTGGCGCGATATCGCGTACGACGAACTATCGTCCCGGCTCGGGGGCTTGGCCAGGCTGCTGGCACGCGACGAGGACAGCGCCGATACCGGCACGCGCTGCACGTGGGTGCGCGGCGACACCATGATGTAGCCATAGTCCTCGTGGTCCGACTCGCGCTGGGGCGAAGCCAGGCCGCCGGACGCCGGGGCCGCATTGTCGCGATTGCTCAATGGCTGGTTGATCAGATCAACCGCCGAATCGCCGCGGCTGCCCGGCAGCGACATCGAGTACGCGGGCAGCCCGTGCGCGGGCAGGCGCGGAGACGGCGACTGCGCGGACCGCGCCTTGCCGATGGCCGGCAGGGCGGGCACGGGCGGCCGGCTGCGCGGCACCGTAGACTGGAAGCTGTGGCCGTTCACCGGCACTGTGCCAACGTCGCTGCCCAGCGACTCAACCGACGATGCGGCGGCGCCGATGCGCGCAGCAAACGGCGATGCCGCCCGCCGTGCGGGCAGCAGCTGCTCACTGTCAACCGTCTGCGTAAACACGGACACCACAGTGTCTGTGTCCGTGCCCACGGCCGTTGCCTGCGACCTTGGCCGCGCAGCAACGCCAGCATTGGCGGTTTGCAAGCCAGCCTGCATCGCTGCATCCGCCGCCGCCGCAACCTGCAGCGCCTCGGTCGCCACGCCGCGCGATTTGGGAACATCTGTAACCACGGTGGCATCGCTGCTAGACGCCGCCATGCCCACCGACGCATCAACCACGGCCACCGCCGTGCTCGTGCCTGCAATCTGCGTCGCGCCCGCGCCAGCCGCAACTCCGCGTTCGCAGCTTGCGGTGATGCAGCTAGTCGCACAGTCCGCCCGCGCAAACAGCGGCTCGGCCGCACGATCAGCCACCGGCGTGGCTGTGGACGTGCCAACGGCCGCTGTCTGCGAAACGCCGGCCTGGACGCCCAGCTCGTGCAGCTCCACATCGGGGCCCGCAGCTCTGTCAGCCAGACCAATGTCCATGGCTGTCGCAGCCACAGCCGACTCGGCAACAGCCACGACGGCCGCCTCACGCGACTCGCTAGCCGCGTCGACGGCCGCACACTGGCTGGCCACATCCTGGGCAGTCGCCCGCGCCGCGGTCGCCGCAACCGCCGCCACAGACTTGTGCGCGCGCGCCACCGGGTCAAACGGCTCGACCCAGCGGTCCACCGGCCGCGCCGCCGTCGCAACCGCCACGCTGGCCAGCACGGGGCCCGCCGCCGCATCCACGCCGGTGTCCGCGGTAGCCATGCCAGCCTGCTGCAGCTTGCTGGCCAGCCGCGGCTCGACCTGCACCGCAAACTCGCTGGTGCTCAGCACCGGATCCGTGCCCCGGCTGACAAGCAGCTTGGCACTGGCCGCGGCCTCATCGGCTGCAGTGAGCTCGCGCACGCGCGCCTCTTCAGCGGCCTGCTCGGCCAGGATATCGTGCAGCGGGCGGCCCGTGCGCGCCAGCGCGGCCAGCGCCGTCGCCAACGAGATGCCCGCGGGGATGAGCGGCGAGAGCCACGCGCCCAACATGGCCTCGTCGGTGGCCGCCTGCGTGTCGCTGGTCTGCACGGTCTGCGCCGATGTGCCGGCGTCGGCCGTCGGCAGCGCCGCAGCGTCCGAGCCGCGCTCGACCAGTGCGGGACTGCTGGTGCCCACCGCGGCATCGGCCAGCGCCTGAGAGCCGGCCACCACGCCCGCGCTGCGCGCCGCAGGCACCGCAGCAACGGCCGCATGCGCCACGCCCTCCATGCGGTCGGTGGCCACTGCCTGCGACCGCTGCGCAGCCACCGCGCACGCGTTGGCGTGGGCCACGCCCATGCGCGGATCGGTCGCCACCGCCACCGCTCCAACCTCGGGAGCCGCCTGCACGGAAAAGGCGCTCGCCAGTGCAACCGCATCAACGCCTGCGCACCGCGCAGAGCCGGCCGACATCTCGGTCACTGCACCAACACTAACCACGGCAGGCTCGGCCTGCACCAGGCGGGACACGGCCGCCGGCACCGCAACGGCGCCACGCTGAGCCGAGCCAATCCGCGGATCGGTCGCGCAGCCCTGCGAGGCAACGCCGGCAGCAGCCTGCACGCCCTGGTCACCCGTAGCTCCGCCCGCCTGCACCGCGCTCTCTGTGTGCGCCGACGCGCTGACCAGCGGCGCCACCGCAACCGAGCGCACTGCGCTGGTGTCGGCGGTCGCCGCGGCAGCCTCTGCCGACGGCCGCGGTACCTCGGCATAAACCGAGGCATCACCGCTGGCAGCCGCCGCAACCGTCTGCGCGTTGGCAGAGCCGGGTAGCGGGTCCGTCGTGGTCGATACATCGGCAGTCTGCGGGCGCCCCACAGTGGCGCTGGGCCGGCGGGCGGCCGCCGCAAACTGCTCGGCCAGGTTCATCGACGCGTCAAAGCCGATGCCAAAGCCTGGCGAGCTGTCGCCAAACGGCGGCAGGCCGCCACGGAAGCTGCGTGTGCGCGGGCGCGGGCTGGCGCCCGACAGCGACCGCGCCATAACGGGCGGGCTGGGCTGCGCGTCTAGCGCGTCCAGCGCGCCCAGCTCGGCGGCCAGCGACGCGGCCTCGGGCGGCGGAACTCCGCGCGCAGTGCCGGCACGGCTCCGCGGTGCCGATCCCGGCTCGGCCCACTGGCTGCCGGAGCCCAGAATCTCGCCCAGCGACTCGCCCGCGCCCACGTCGACAGCCAGCGCGCGCCGGGCCGACGCGGGCGCGCGCGGCGTGCGGCGCGGCGTGGCCTGCAGCGCGCGGCGGCTGCGCATGCGCTGCTCGTAGCGGCGGATGTCCTGGTCGTCGGCGGCCTCCTCTGCTTCGCGCGCCGCCGACTCGCCGTCGCTCGACGCCGAGCCGGACCGCAGGCTGCCGCGCAGATCCGAGTCCGAGCCGCTGTCCGAGTCGCTGTTGCGGCTGGCCGACGCTACCGTCAGCACCGAGCCGCGCCGCGAGCCCAGATAGGCGCCCAGCGACTCCATGCCGTCGGCCGCTGCGTCGTCGGGCAGCGGGCCGTACGCCTGCTGGTAGCGCGCCGTCTCCTCCTGCTGCACGCGCAGCATGCGCTGGGCCTCCTTGCCCGCGCCCTTCTCGGCGCGCAGCTTGCGGCTGATGCGGTCGGTCTTCTTGCGCCAGAACTGCACCGTCTCCTGCAGGCGCTTGATCTCGCTGTCGGCCGCCGCGTCGATCTCGCCGCGCGCGTCCTGCTGCGCCGGCTGCGGGCCCTGCACCCCGCCCTGCTCCCTGCGCCGCCCGGCAAGATACTCGTCGACGTTGGCCTTGAGCCCGGCGCGCTGCAGCTTGCCCTTGAGCTCCACGCGCAGCTCGTCGTTCTTGCG
>JANBSC010000041.1:0-21381 GCA_027578055.1 Coemansia sp. RSA 2611
ACGAACAATGTCAACAAAATGGCTGATAACCTGACTACGCAAGTACGCTCGATCAGTGAAGTTACCAAGGCTGTTGCGCATGGCGATTTGACGCAGAAGATCGACGTGAACGTGAAAGGCGAGATGCTGGACCTCAAGACCACCATCAACGACATGGTCGATCAGCTGAATACGTTCTCGAGCGAGGTGTCCCGGATGGCCAAGGACGTAGGTACCGAGGGCAAGTTGGGCGGTCAGGCCAATGTCCCGAACGTCGACGGTACCTGGAAGGATCTCACCGACAACGTCAACAAGATGGCTGACAATTTGACAAATCAAGTGCGTGACATTGCGATGGTGACCAAGGCTGTCGCTGCCGGTGACCTGACGCGCAAGGTGACTTCGGAGCTCAACGGCGAGATGGAGGAGCTGAAAACGACCATCAACACAATGGTTGATCAGCTCGGTACATTCGCAGTAGAAGTCTCGCGTGTCGCCAAAGAGGTCGGTACCGAGGGAATCCTGGGTGGCCAAGCGAACGTGGTCGGTGTCGACGGCACGTGGAAGGATCTCACGGACAATGTCAACAAGATGGCCAACAACCTGACCAACCAGGTGCGCGACATTGCCACAGTTACGAAGGCAGTCGCTGCCGGCGATTTGACGCGTAAAGTGCAAGCCCCGCTGAACGGCGAGATGGGCGGGTTGAAGCACACGATGAACACTATGGTAGACCAGCTGAGCATCTTTGCCGCTGAGGTGTCGCGAGTCGCGAAGGAAGTCGGTACTGAGGGCATCCTTGGTGGCCAAGCAAACGTGCCGAACGTCGACGGCACGTGGAAGGACTTGACGAACAACGTCAATAAGATGGCCGATAACTTGACGAATCAGGTCCGAGACATCGCCAACGTCACAAAGGCTGTCGCGGCGGGCGACTTGACGAGGAAAGTTCAGGTGCCACTCAGCGGGGAGATGGAAGGGCTAAAGCTCACCATCAATACCATGGTGGACCAGCTTAGTACGTTTGCCGCTGAGGTATCTCGCGTAGCCAAGGAGGTCGGTACTGACGGTGTTCTCGGTGGCCAAGCGAACGTGGTCGGTGTGGATGGCACCTGGAAGGATCTAACCGATAATGTGAACAAGATGGCCGACAATCTTACGAACCAAGTGCGCGACATTGCGATGGTTACCAAGGCCGTGGCAGCGGGCGATCTAACGCGCAAGGTGCAGGCTCCGCTGAACGGCGAGATGGGTGGGCTGAAGCAAACTATGAACACCATGGTAGACCAGCTGAGCATCTTTGCCGCTGAGGTGTCGCGAGTCGCGAAGGAAGTCGGCACCGAAGGCATACTGGGCGGCCAGGCAAATGTCCCGAACGTTGACGGCACGTGGAAGGACCTGACGAACAACGTCAATAAGATGGCCGATAACTTGACGAACCAGGTGCGCGATATTGCGAACGTCACAAAGGCTGTCGCTGCTGGCGACTTGACGCGCAAGGTGCAGGTACCGCTCAGCGGCGAGATGGAAGGGCTGAAACTCACTATCAACACCATGGTGGACCAGCTCAGTACTTTTGCCGCTGAGGTTTCCCGAGTCGCGAAGGAGGTCGGCACCGATGGCCAGCTCGGCGGCCAGGCAAATGTTGTTGGAGTCGATGGAACCTGGAAGGATCTTACCGACAACGTCAACAACATGGCAAACAACTTGACAAATCAAGTCCGAGACATTGCCAACGTCACCAAGGCCGTCGCCGCCGGAAACTTGACGCGCAAGGTTCAGGTGCCACTGAACGGCGAGATGGGCGAGCTCAAATCGACTATCAATACGATGGTTGACCAGCTCAACACGTTCGCGGCCGAGGTGTCTCGAATGGCCAAGGATGTTGGAACAGAGGGCATTCTTGGTGGCCAGGCCATTGTCGACGGGGTCGATGGCATCTGGAAGGACCTGACCGACAACGTGAACAACATGGCCAATAATCTGACAAACCAAGTGCGCGACATTGCGATGGTGACCAAAGCCGTAGCCAAGGGCGACCTGACGCAGGAAGTCACATCGGAGCTCAATGGCGAGATGGGAGAGCTCAAATCGACTATCAATACGATGGTGGTTCAGCTCAGCACGTTTGCCGCCGAGGTGTCGCGGGTTGCCAAGGATGTGGGCACCGAAGGGATCCTTGGCGGCCAAGCCAATGTCCCGAACGTCGACGGCACGTGGAAAGACCTCACGGACAACGTCAACAACATGGCGAACAACTTGACGAATCAGGTGCGCGATATCGCCAACGTCACCAAGGCCGTTGCAGCAGGAAACTTGACGCTCAAGGTTCAGGTACCGCTCAACGGCGAGATGGGCGAGCTCAAATCGACTATCAACACCATGGTCGACCAACTGAGCACGTTTGCGGCCGAAGTCTCTCGAGTCGCCAAAGAGGTCGGCACTGACGGCAAGCTGGGCGGTCAGGCTACCGTCGAAGGAGTGCACGGCACGTGGAAAGATTTGACGAACAACGTCAACATTATGGCCGACAACTTGACGAACCAGGTCCGGTCGATTATCGAGGTGACGACAGCTATCGCCGAGGGCGACCTGAGCAAGAAGGTCGACGTCGATGTGCAGGGCGAGATGCTTGATCTCAAAACCACGATCAACGACATGGTGGAAAAGCTGCGAGAGATTGTGTCGGAGGTGTCCAGCGTCGCGCTTCAGGTCGGCACCGATGGTGTCTTGGGTGGGCAGGCATACCTCAAGAACATTGGCGGCACGTGGAAGGACCTGACCGACAACGTCAACAAAATGGCCGACAATTTGACGAACCAGGTTCGAGACATTGCGGCTGTCACCAAAGCGGTTGCCGCCGGCGACCTGACGCGCAAGGTACAGGTACCGCTGAACGGCGAGATGGGCGAGCTCAAGATGACCATCAACACCATGGTGGATCAGCTGAGCACGTTCGGTGCCGAGGTATCTCGTGTCGCGCAGGAGGTTGGCACAGACGGTATCCTCGGCGGCCAGGCCAACGTCGACGGTGTGGCGGGCATCTGGAAGAAGCTGACCGACAACGTGAACACCATGGCAGACAACCTGACCAGCCAAGTGCGGTCGATCAGCCAGGTCACCAAGGCGGTGGCGAACGGCGATCTCGGCCAGAAAATCAATGTCGACGTCAAGGGCGAGATGCTAGAGCTGAAGAATACGATCAACACCATGGTCGACCAGCTGGGCATATTCGCCGCGGAGGTGTCGCGAGTCGCGAAGGAGGTTGGTACCGACGGCCAGCTCGGCGGCCAAGCCAACGTACCAAACGTCGACGGCTCGTGGAAGGCGGTCACGCTGAATGTCAACACTATGGCGAACAACCTGACATACCAGGTGCGCACAATCAGCGACGTCACCAAGGCTGTGGCCAAGGGCGATTTGACGCAAAAGATCGACATTAACGTGAAAGGCGAGATGTTGGATCTGAAGACCACGATCAACGGCATGGTGGACCAGCTCAACACGTTTGCAGCCGAGGTCTCGCGTGTGGCCAAGGAAGTCGGCACCGACGGTCAGCTCGGCGGTCAAGCCAACGTACCCAGCGTGGGCGGCACGTGGAAAGACCTTACCGAGAACGTCAACAAGATGGCTGACAACTTGACCAACCAGGTTCGAGACATTGCGGCGGTCACCAAGGCCGTCGCGGCGGGCGACTTGACGCGCAAAGTCCAGGCCCCGCTGAACGGCGAGATGGGCGAGCTGAAGCACACTATAAACACAATGGTGGACCAGCTGAGCATCTTTGCTGCCGAGGTGTCGCGAGTCGCAAAGGAGGTCGGCACTGACGGCATGCTTGGCGGCCAAGCGAACGTCCCGAACGTCGATGGAACCTGGAAAGATCTGACTGACAACGTAAACAAGATGGCCGACAATCTGACCACGCAGGTGCGCGACATTGCAATGGTGACCAAGGCCGTCGCGGCGGGCGATCTTACACGCAAGGTTACTTCAGAGTTGAACGGCGAGATGGAGGAGCTTAAGACCACAATCAACACGATGGTGGACCAGTTGAGCACGTTTGCTTCAGAAGTGACGCGCGTCGCCAAGGAGGTCGGTACCGATGGTGTTCTGGGCGGACAGGCCAATGTCGTGGGCGTCGACGGTACGTGGAAGGGGCTTACCGACAACGTCAACATGATGGCCAACAACTTGACGAACCAGGTGCGCGACATTGCCGATGTCACCAAGGCGGTGGCTAAGGGCGACCTGACACAAAAGGTCACGTCGGAGCTCAACGGCGAGATGGGCGAGCTCAAATCGACTATCAACACGATGGTGGACCAGTTGAGCATCTTTGCCGCTGAGGTGTCTCGTGTTGCGAAGGAAGTCGGCACGGACGGCGTTTTGGGCGGACAGGCAAACGTGGTTGGCGTTGACGGCACGTGGAAGGGTCTTACTGACAACGTAAACAACATGGCCAATAACCTGACAAACCAAGTGCGCGACATTGCGAACGTCACAAAGGCTGTTGCTGCTGGCGACTTGACGAGGAAAGTTCAGGTGCCGCTCAGCGGCGAGATGGAAGGGCTGAAGCTCACCATTAATACAATGGTGGACCAGCTCAGTACTTTTGCCGCCGAGGTTTCCCGAGTCGCAAAGGAGGTCGGCACCGACGGTCAGCTTGGTGGCCAGGCAAATGTTGTTGGCGTGGACGGCACGTGGAAGGACCTAACAGACAACGTCAACAAGATGGCGAATAATTTAACGAACCAAGTCCGAGACATTGCCACGGTTACAAAGGCCGTCGCGGCTGGTGACTTGACGCGTAAAGTGCAGGCGCCGCTAAATGGTGAGATGGGCGAACTCAAATCAACTATCAACACCATGGTGGACCAGCTCAGTACGTTTGCCGCCGAGGTCTCGCGAGTCGCCAAGGACGTGGGCACGGAGGGTATTCTTGGAGGCCAAGCTAACGTGCCGAACGTCGACGGCACCTGGAAGGACCTGACCGACAACGTCAACAACATGGCGAACAACTTGACAAATCAGGTTCGAGACATCGCGAATGTTACCAAGGCGGTAGCCAAGGGTGACCTGACGCGCAAGGTCCAGGTGCCGCTCAGCGGCGAGATGGAAGGGCTAAAGCTCACCATTAATACGATGGTGGACCAGCTCAGTACGTTTGCCGCCGAGGTATCTCGCGTAGCCAAGGAGGTCGGAACCGACGGCCAGCTTGGCGGCCAGGCAAACGTTGTTGGCGTCGATGGAACCTGGAAGGATCTAACTGACAATGTGAACAACATGGCGAACAACTTGACAAATCAAGTCCGAGACATTGCCAACGTCACCAAGGCTGTGGCCGCCGGAAACCTGACTTTAAAGGTGCAGGCGCCGCTCAACGGCGAGATGGGCGAGCTGAAGACGACCATCAACACCATGGTTGACCAGCTTAGCATATTCGCAGCAGAAGTCTCGCGCGTAGCCAAGGAGGTCGGTACCGATGGCCAGCTCGGCGGTCAAGCCAATGTGGTCGGCGTCGACGGTACGTGGAAGGATCTGACCGACAACGTGAACAAAATGGCGAATAATCTGACCACGCAGGTGCGATCGATCAGCGAGGTTACCAAGGCTGTCGCACACGGCGACCTGACGCAAAAGATTGATGTGAACGTGCAGGGCGAGATGGGCGAGCTCAAGATGACCATCAACGACATGGTGGACCAGCTGAACACGTTCTCGAGCGAAGTGTCCCGAATGGCTCGCGAGGTCGGTACCGAGGGCAAGTTGGGCGGCCAGGCCAACGTTCCCAACGTCGACGGGATCTGGAAAGACCTGACTGACAACGTCAACCGCATGGCCGACAACTTGACCAAGCAAGTGCGCGACATTGCGGCAGTTACGCGGGCGATTTCGGCAGGCGACCTGAACCAAAAGGTCACAGTGCCGCTGAGCGGCGAGATGGGCGAGCTGAAGACGACCATCAACACCATGGTGCGGCGACTGAGCAACTTTGCGGCCGAGGTCAACAAGGTTGCACGCGAGGTGGGCACGGAGGGCAAGCTGGGCGTGCAGGCACGCGTAACCGACGTGGACGGGGTGTGGCGCGAGATGACAACCAAGGTCAACAACATGGCACATAACCTGACCAACCAGGTGCGAGCGTTTGCGCAGATTAGCGCGGCGGCGTCGGCTGGCGACTACAGCTCGATGATTACGGTGGATGCGATGGGCGAGATGGACGCGCTAAAGTCGCAAATCAACAGCATGGTCACGTCGCTGCGCGAGAGCCTGTTGCGCAACATGCAGGCGCGCGAGACGGCGGAGCTGGCGAACCGGGCAAAGAGCGAGCTGCTGGCGAATATGTCGCACGAGGTGCGCACGCCGCTGCACGGGATCATCGGCATGACGGCGCTGACGCTGGAGACAAATCTGACGCACTCGCAGCGCGACTCGCTGATGGTGGTGTCGAGCCTGTCAAACTCGCTGTTGACGATCCTGAACGACCTGCTGGATCTGTCCAAGATCGAGGCCGGACGGATGAATGTCGAGTGCATCCCGTACGCGCTGCGCATGTCGCTGCTGAACGTGCTGAAGATGATGTCGCTAAAGTCGGTGCAGAAGGGGCTGCTGTTTACATTCTCGTGCGACCCGGAGATTCCGGACAACCTGGTGGGCGACCCGCACCGGCTGCGGCAGGTGCTGACGAACCTGGTGGGCAACGCGGTCAAGTTCACCAACGAGGGCGAGATCTCGGTGACATGCACGATTGTCGGCCACGAGGGCAGCCAGCTGGTGCTGGAGATCTCGGTGCGCGATACGGGCATCGGAATTCCAAAGGACAAGCTGTCGCTGATCTTTGAGTCGTTTGCGCAGGCGGATGGCTCGACGACGCGCAAGTACGGCGGCACGGGGCTGGGGCTGAGCATCTCCAAGCGGCTGTGCGAGCTGCTGGGCGGCGACATCCGTGTCGAGAGCGAGTACGGCGTGGGCTCGAACTTTATCTTTACGATGAAGTGTGACTACATCGAGCCTGACTTTGCGTACTATGAGAAGCGGATTCTGCCATACCGCAAGCGCAACATCCTGCTGATATACGACTTTGAGAAGCGGCCGCAGAACCGGTTCCTGATTGCGCGGCTGCGGGACATGCTGGCGCAGTTCCACCTGAGCTCGGCGGTGGTGGAGAGCGCGGACCACGCGCGGCAGCTGCTGTGGCGCGGATCGCAGGGGCGGCAGATCTTTGACACGTTTATCGTGGACACGCTGTACACGGCGCAGCAGCTGCGCACGTGCGGGCTATCGAACCTGAATTTTGTGCCAATTGTGTGTCTGGTTGAGCGCAACAGCCGCGGCGTGGACATCAATCGGATGATGGATCTGGGGATCAACTCGTACCTGGACGTGCCATTTGACTTTGCCAAGCTGGCATGTGCCATATTGCCGGCCCTCGAGACGCACTCGCTGGTGCCCGATCTGTCAAAGTACCGCAAGCGGCCGCTGCACATTTTGCTGGCCGAGGACAACGTGGTCAACCAGAAGCTGGCGCTGCGGATCTTGCAAAAGTGCCATCACAAGGTCGAGGTGGTGTCGAACGGGCAGCTGGCCGTCGAAGCGATTATGGACCAGTGGCGGCGCAATTTGGAGCTGTACGGCGAGCACGTGCGCGAAACGCCGCCGCCCGAGGCTAACGAACCCACTGATGACGTGGATGCTGATAGCCCTGAGGGCAACGACGCGCTGTCGCCGTCGCGCAATGGCCACAAGGCCCGCTTGCCTCATAGCGGCGGCGTGGGCACGGACGCCAGCGACGAGCCGGCCAGCGGCGAAGGTGCAGGCGGACCGCGGTCTGACAGCGCGGCTCGCGACGAAGACGGCTCAGCAGCTCACCCGGGCGCAGCAGGCAGTGGCAATGCTGGTGTGTCGGCAACAGAGGCTGGTGCCGACGGGCAGCCGCCGCAGTACGCGGAGGGCACGATCTTTGCGGACAGCATCTATCCGCCGGCGGTCAAGGCGCCTGACGAGCTACCGCCCGTTCTGGACGAGATCCTGCGGCCGCCCGAGGCGAACAGCGTGGACGAGCCGAATGCGTTTATGCACCTGCTGGAGCGCGAGCTGGAGAGCCGCAAACCCGCCGGGGTGCGCGATCCGCGCAGCAAGTTTGGCAGCGTGCCGATGCCGTACGATATCATTCTGATGGATGTGCAGATGCCTGTCATGGGCGGGTTCGAGAGCACCAAGATCATCCGCAACTGGGAAAAGAAGGAGGGTGTGGACTTCCGCACACCGATTATCGCGCTCACAGCCCATGCAATGCTGGGCGACCGCGAACGCTGCCTGGCGTCTGGGATGGACGAGTACGTGACCAAGCCGTTGCGTTTCGAGTCGCTCTTGTCAACAATCGCAAAGTTCCATCCGCGCATGTACACGGAGACCGGCGACGTGGTGCCGATCCTGGAGCCAATCTCGGACGGGTTCTCGGACGATGACGATGATGATGAGTCCGGGTCGTGGATCATGGACTCGTCATCGGATGAGTACGGCGGCTACGATGGGTTTGACTACGACATGACTACGTTCTCGCGTGTTGATGACGCACCGCGCTCCCGACAGCCGCGCCGGACCAAGTCAGCGCCTCCGCCGGCGGCTGAGGACTACGATGACATTGCGTTCAGCGAGGAGTTTGACGAGGACGAGGCTGCCGAAATCAGCGACGACCCTAACATGGCGGCGTTCAACTACGCGCGCGATTTTGCCGACCGCAACGACGCCGGTGACGGCGAGGAAGATTCTAGCGTGAAGGCTGCCCGCCAGGAGCGTGCGGCGCGGCTGCTGGCCAAGCGTGTAGCCAGGTACAAACAAAAGTACGGCGCCAAGATGCTCCGGCACCCTGATGACGCCGACGATGACTACGCGGCTGGCTCAGGCGACAATGACGATGACGATGAGCGCGGCAGTAGCGGTGACGACGATATTGTCAAGGTTGTGTCGCCGGCTCATCGTGTCGTTGACAAGGGCAAGCAGCCTGAGCATGAGGCTGCGCAGCTTTCGGACCAAGGCACGCTGTCGCTAGCGGCGGCCACCAGGCAGGCATCCAGCTCGGCATTCCGCACTGCAGCAGTGGTGTACACGGATCGCAACGAGGACGAGGACGACGAGGACGGAGGCAACGAGGGCGACGAGGGCGAGTCCGGAGTCAATGACAATGACGATTTCGGTGACAAGTCTGCGCCAACGGCACGTCCGCCGCCGCCGCCAGCGACGCAGTCGCCAAAGGCAGCGCCGGTCAGGCACAAGCAGCGGCGGCGGACAAAGTCCAATGCGCGCAAGTCGCCGTTTGACATGTCGCAGGACGATGCAGTAGCGCCTCTGCCGACGCAATCGTCGGGCAGGCGCAAGACGGCGGGAGGCCGACGCGCAAACAACCCGCGGCGAAGCACCTTTAACCGGTGGTACGAGGCCGAGCTGCAGCGCGGATACGCCGAGGTGCCGGCGTCGTATGGCGAAATGATGTACGGCGCCGAGTACGGCATGAACGAGCAGGCGTACGATATGCAAAACTACATGGACATGCCGCGTCACAGCATCATTGACCCGTCGATGCTGAGCTTTGACTTGCCTGGAACCAGCGCCGAACAAGGGAACTACGGCGGTAATGCGGCGCTTGGATTCGGGCAGAGCTCGCAGCCACGGGTCAGCTCTAGCATGGATCCCAGCGTGTCCGAGCCCCGGTTTGCTACCGCCAGCACTGCTGCTGCCGCTACAACTGCTGCTGCTACTGAGGCTAGCAGCAGTGGTGGCGGCGGCACTGGCGGCTGGTCGGTAGCCAAACCCGCCGGTTCCAGCTTTCTGCCCTCGCTGACCACGCCGGTCAAGAGCTCGAGCGGCTTCCAAGGAATTTCGACGTTTGCTGCTGCCACCTCGCCGGACGCCATGCCTCCCGCAGCCCACGAATATGCACGACTGAGCACCACTGCCGAATTTGCCGCGGCCATGGATGCAGCGGCTGCTGGCGACAAGAATGCATTGCGTGCGATCCAGGCATCTACCATGCAGCCACCCGTTGATCTGTCAACGGCTGCAGCGGCAATAGCTACGCTTGCTGGTCCGTCGTCATCACCAGCGCCTCAATCGGGTACCCTGGCTCTGCAGCCACCGTCGGCATCTCGGGCGACCGAGGAGGTTAGCAAGCCTGCGGGCAAGGGCGGTGAGCAGGTTAAACTATCTAAGAGTGTGCGTGAGCGGTTGATGAAGGCGCGCACGAAGCAGCGGCAGAAGCAGAAGGCTGACAGAGAAGTGAGACCCGACGAGGGTGAGCAAGAAGAGCCCCCAGCCGATACCTAAGCTATGTTTGTTTTACCATTACTTTTGATTTCTTAAATATTGATTAGGTTGTTTCTTTTATGCTTAAGCACGGTGATAAAATTGAACATTGCAGTTCCAGAATCCAGTATTTATTTAGTTACTGTGTTCCAATGTATGCAAAGGAACGAAACTTTTTCTGTAAATACTCTGAATTGAGCAGGCGCTTTGCCCAGGCAATGTGTGAGCCTAAAGACAAATCGTTGATCTGATACACGTCTGAGCAGCGATAAAGCAATGTATAAAACCTGCTGATGTCTGGATTTATCTTCCGGTTTAGTGTGGTTAGATTGGCCCAGTACACCTCATAATCAAGCAATGTGCCTATGGGCAACTGCTTCCACCAGCGATGGGTTGCAGAGGATGAACTTTTCAGGTACTTAAAAATACGAAATGCAGGGGCATAATTTGGAACAATGCTGGGTGACATGGTTATTACACTTAAATGTGGTCGTGGTGAATTGTGAGCAAGCACATTTTTGAATTCAGCAAATATCGAGTCAATAAAATCCACAGGAAGCATTGACTGGCTGGCTGAATTCAAATTCTGTGCTGGAGGATCATCCTCCATTGTTTCCCAAGTTTGCTCATCTATGGTAGAAGGTAACTGTGCAGGATCATAATGTGCCACTGACCACACATCACGAATTAGCTGGCCAAAGTAGCCAGTCTCTTCATCAACTTCCTTTTCCCACCACAATCGCTGATCAAGATCATCAGCACTGTTGTTTCTGCCAGCAATTTCAGACCATATCTGACCTGTTTCATGGCCTATAAATGTCCACATATCAAGGTTGTCATGGCCAAATAATTGGGCATGCACTTGAGGCACATACTGCTGAGACATTTGCAATTCAGGTGGTGGTACTGCCTGTGTTACTGTGCGTGAATATGCATGATAGCATGATGGTCTATAGTGGTTATGATTAGGTAGAATGTGGCCCAGTATAACTATGTCTCTATTTCGCTGGGCAGCTACCTTTAGCTGGTATCTAATCCAAGCAATCTGAGCCAGTCCAGGTGAATTATCTGCCTTACATCCACCTACTAGCTTATTTGCTTGAAAGAAGTAAAGTGTGTTCAAGCTCAATGCAGTGATTCCCTTTGCGCCTCCATGGGACACAGTGTAGTTAACAATGTCTTTAGCAAAGTACCCGCCATAGTGAAATGTAGCCAGCTGGTTTGCTGGTATCAGTGAATGCCAGGACTTTGCCAGGGCTGCAAATACCTGCCGAGTTAGCTTGTGTTTTGGCCCAGCAAGTTGATTGTGGGGATAAATATCATTGTTACCAATGTTTGGCACAATAGCAATGCCTGGAAATGCCCGAGTTAAAGTTGAAACTGCAATGTCATTGCCCTCAATAATGTGGTCTAGTGTGCGTGGCTGTTCAGGGTCACCATCATGCCGACCACTGTCTCCAGTCCAGATAACAAAGTCAAGGCTTCCCCACCATTTTTGCTGCATATACTTGCTAGTCGCATTAATTAAAGCTATAGGCGAGTCACAATAAGTTAATGGACTGCCAAAGCGACCTGTTGATGCATTTATATCTGCATTTGAAACTTCAATATAATTTGCAACAGCAGATGGCAAGCGATGGCATTGAGATGCAATAGTGGAGCCTTCCAGGTAACCAGGGTCAGCATGTAGGTCGCTAATATGCAGAAACTGCCCAATAATAGGCTGTTTGACAATATTACAATTCAGAGAAAAATAATAGCCAATGCTGACTATAGTAACTAACAATAGCCCAACCAGTGCTCTATGCAGCAATCGTTTGGATGCTGATGACTTGACAGGTGCATGATACAACAGGGTTGTAGCCTCTGTGGAAGCTGACATTCTGCTTACCAAACTAATAATAATTATTAAAAAATAATTGGGAAAAGAAAAAAGAAAGAACACAGATAATTGCAAAGAAAGAACGATGCTTTTTAATGAACAGTAGAAAATCTGAATTGTACTAATTAAATTAACAGCTGCTTTAGTTCTGTTGCAAGTGCACTGATCAGACCACATGTTATCCTACATATTTAATTTGAATATTATAATGAGCTATTGAGTTATAGTACTGGTCATTGTTTTTAATCTAAAATAAGCACTTTAAGTTTAGGACAGCATAATAAAAAATTGCAAACAGAATTAAGCTTGCAACCAATTGTCAAGATCAAACTATTACTGGATTTACTAAAAGCCAATTCACTTTTAAATTGCATTTATTAACTACTTGCATTATTATTGTCCCCAGCATTCAATAAATTTTATTATTATTACTAGACCAACCAGTTCTAAAATTTTTATTAATAACCAACTCAGATCAACCAACTTTATAGTTTTGACTAGCTATATCTGATAAACCTTGGCTTAAGTATACTCAGGTATTTGAATAATATTATTTATTGCCGTCTGTGTAAGTGTGCAAGCCTCCTAATACCTATAAACTATGTTTATTTCAAATCTACACATCCAGAATATCCATGTTGTTCACAAGTGTGTTATAATAGTAGCCTTAGTTTGTGATCCTGTGAGTATTCAAATTAATTGCATTGTGCATGGGCCATTAGCAATCTTAAGGGTAATATCTGCTATGGTGGGTTTTGCAGTAGCCATAGCTATGGAAAGGTTTATCGCATCCTTTAACTTTGCAGCCCATTTTGAAGTGATAAAATTTGGTTAGATTTAATTTACTAGAGAAAATAAATTGGTCTGGTGTTCACAAGATCCAGATAGCAAGAAAACATTGTTGTCTCTATGTTAGAATTTCATGACTCGGCTCACTAAGCTGATCAATTTTGAATTTTACTTATAGGATTGCTTCTCGGTTTCTAAGGTTGATTCCTTCTAGGGTTTTCAATATATCTAGAATAGTATTTAAATGGTGACATAGGAGTATCCACTACCATCATTTCTAAAACTTTATACCCCTAGCCATTTAATTTAAGATGTTTAAGATGGCATTCCATTACAAGCTCCTAAACAAGTGTATATGTAAAACCCCTAGCTAGGCCTATTTAAGTTTCTTCTCTGCCTTAAAATTTAGGAAATGCCAAGAACTGTATGCCGGCTTTTCTTAGCATTCTCATTTACACCTTGATGTTGGTAGATGCCAGAAGCATTCTGCAGGCTTTATTGCTGCTTTTCTTTGCCTTGCTGTCAAAGACAAAAATGTGGGCTCATTTTGTTTGCTGTTATCCACAGAATCTCCAATCATTGGTCTGCTGACCAACTTGGTAAATGTATGCAAAATTGTGAATTGCTATAAAGTCTCTAAGCCTCTATTGCAGCCTTTTTGTTTACACGGGAAGGCAGAAAATGCTAAGGAGCCTGCAGATACCTCTTTGCAGCCTTTTAAGATAGATAGCGGATGGTGCCAATAATTTTTTTTAGGCTCTCCATGGAAATTATTCTTCTTTAAACTCGAATGTTTACAAATGCCAAAAATGTCCATGTCTTCTTTGCAGCCTTTTGTTTCCAAACTTGGGCATTGGGAAATGCCAAGAGCTGTGTGCCAGCTTTCCTTTGTAGCATTTTCTTTCAAACTCTGGTGTTGGTAGATGCCAAGAGCATTTCGCAGGCTTCTTTGCCACTTTTCTTTGCCTTGCTGTCAAAGATGAATAATGTGGGCGCATTTTGTTTGCTATCATCAATCGAATCGCTAGTCATTAGTCTGCTGGCCAACTAGGTAAGTGTGTGCAAATTTTGGCTAATTAGTCTTTAAATGTTACTGTACAATTAGGCAACAATCTGTGCTATAAAAACAAACTTTCTGTCTCTTGCTTCTAGGAAACCACTTCTGTTTTTTATTTACAAATAATTTCTCGCTGTCTTGTTTAAATTAGGCTAAATCTTTTTCTTATAGCAATGCCAGGATCTACTAACACTAAAGAATGTGGCTATAATGGTTGTAAAACTGTAATTAACATTACAAGCATGTATTGTAGTGCATGCACAGAAGAAATAAAAGCATTTCTACGAAATAACCAGTAACCCCATTGCTCTATAATGTGCATATTTTTAATATAGATGATAATGAACGACTGAATGAAAATAGCTGCAGCTGTGCCCGTGGGTATGTGGCTAGTCTTTAAAAGCCCCAAAAAGGCAAACACTAGTGACAGCTTCACACACCTGAATTATTTAATTAGGATTCATATAATGAAGATACACATTATTTATAATGCGACACTGGAGTTCAATGTGTTTAGATATATGCTTATTGTCAAATTCACCAACTTTCTTTAGCAGCAGCTTGTGTGTCTGTGATGGTGTCCACAATTGCTTGTAAACTGAGCAAGCATTTGTTAATTTTAATAACACGTAAAAATAAGTTATTAGTTAATACATAAATTTTATGTCTACCAGAAAAGTTGCCATCGCTGTAACTGCCAGAGCAACACTGGTTTGGTGGTAAAAATTTTTCAGTAATAGCATGCGGAAAATAGTATAGTACATTAAACATTTTGTTTTGTACACTGCAGAGCTGAAAAACCTTACTCCTTCTAATGCAAGCAGCTTTATTTAGTATATGTTATAATTAGGTAACATTATTCTTTAAATATATTACTATTACTATTTATGGAGTTGTAAGCAATTCACTGCTAAACTAGCATTATCAGCTAGCAATACTTGCTAGTTGACCACCACAGCGGTAATTTAATTTATATAGAATTTAATTTTTTTGATAATGTTGTTTTTCTTTATTTACCAAAGTATAACTATTTTGCTGAATGCAAAACTTGGGTTTGCACAGAAAACCCTAATTTGAAAATTATAATGTGGATTCAAGAAATAAATGATTTAAATCGAACTAGCAAAGTGAATTGCATGATGTGCTGTTTGGAGATTAACACAATTACTAGTATCTTATTGCCATGGATCTCGGGGCTGAATTTATAATCACCTTGTAAGCAAGCACATTCCAGGAGCAAATTACTACTAGTATTTGATAATACTATCAACCAAAATAGCCACCAGCATCGTTTTCGAACTATTTACTGCCCACTAGCTTTTTTAATTTTGACAATTACAAATTAGTTTTTTTGGTTTCTCGCGTATGGTATTGTTTTCGTAAATAGCAGGTTTTTATTTTTAGCTGGATACACCTCTTTACCAAAAAGTTAATGTCATGGTTTATACTTGCACTAATTATCTGGACAGAAAGCTTATTGTGTAACCATGTGTTGTCAGCATGTAAACCACTGCAAGCTACTGTGCTATGACAAGCCAATTGAAACCTCAAAACAAGCTATGCTGGAACACAGTAATAATGGTCATCATACTAAATAAAATTAGCTAGTTGTAATGAAATATTAAAATAAATTACAAATGTAAGTTGCCTGTGTTTCCTTAAAGCAGCCACGGGAAATTAAAAAAAAGGCATGAGCATACTTTTTAATTTTTTTCTTTGCCAACCCACCATTCACATTAAAAGTAAGCATGGTTAACATTTGGGGCTTGTCTAGCACAGGAGTTGGGAGAAAATAAAAAATTCCAAGGAATGTGCAGGGCTTCTTTGTAATGCTTTCTTCAAAAACATGCCATTCTGCAAAACACCAGACATAAATTATTATTCGGCATTTGTTCAACAGAGCAGTTTGGAAGTGCCAAGAAATGTGCAGGTTTTCTTTTGTAAGATTTTCTTTCTGAGCTAGAGAATGGGCAGTGCCAAGAATTCCGCAGGCATTCTTTGTAAAATTTCTTTTTATCACAGGGGATTGCAAGGGCATAGCAATAGTCATGTACAAAAGAGCAAAAATTATTACTTGTGTGTACCAACTTTGCACAAATGGCAGCTAAGCCCCTATTTTTGCCAAAGGCTAAGGAAAAATGTGCCTTTGGACAGCAACCAACTCTGCCAGCAAATAAATAGTCTTTTCTACAGAATTATTTTCGCCCTATTTAAGAAAAGCATTTTTCCTACAAAAAATATGTCATGTATTCTTCCATCAAGCGACTTATATCAGCATACAAACCCAAGCAAAAGTAATAATTTTTATGGGATTTTCATACAAGAAATTTTGGTGTGCCACTTGTTTGGATTATGTATATGCTTCAGACAAACCATCGGTTAGAGCACATTTAAAAGATTGCAGACCAGGAGTTACCGGTGATGCATTTGAGTATGCTGTTGATACATGTTTCAGAGCTCTTCAATAAAATTATTCACATTGTTAATTACTTAACATTGTATACCATATTTGACCGATATGTCAGAGATTGCAATAATATACTGTGGTTAAATCATAACAGTAGATATATTACCATGGTTACTGTTTCCGCTCCACAACAGTTCAAGCATTCTGGGCAAAATAGCAAATATTGATTAGCAGCTACTAAATATACATAAAGTTAAAATAAAGTTAAAAGTAGTTATTAAAAAATTAAATACAACTCAATTAGCACAACTGATATCTAATGCCCAAATAAAATTATAGGTCTTATAAAGTAGATCAAAACTTGTATAGGTCGTAAGCTGCAACATGAACAAGAGGATAGCTAGACTTTTTTGTAAACTGTGGATTTTTTGAGTAAGAAATGCTAGAAAAAGATACTATTTTCTTTTATTCGCTGCTGTCTGCTTGGCCTCAATACCTAAACATAGTGACCTGAGAAGCGCTGGGGGTTTTCTTTGCCAACCCACCATTCTTCATAAAAAAGCATGGTTAACATTCGGGGTTTGTCTAGCACAGGAGTTGGGAGATGATAAAAAATTCCAAGCAATGTGCAGGGCTTCTTTGTAATACTTTCTTTGTAAACACGCCATCCTGCAAAACACCAGACATAAATTATTATTTGGCATTTGTTCAACAGAGCAGTTGGGAAGTGCCAAGAAATGTGCAGGTTTTCTTTTGTAAGATTTTTTTCTGAGCTAGAGAATGGGCAGCGCCAAGAATTCCGCAGGCATTCTTTGTAAAATTCCTTTTTATTACAGGGAATTGCAAGGCCATAGCAAAAAGTCGTGAACAAAAGAGCAGAAAATTATTAATCATGTGTACCAACTTTGCATGATTGACAGCTAAGCCCACATTTTTGCCAAAGGCTAAGGAAAAATGTGCCTTTAGACAGCTACCAACTCTGCGAGCAATTAAGTAGGCATTTCTGCAGAATTATTTTTGCCCTATTTAAGAAAAGTATTTTTCCTACCAAAAAAAATTCCATACTTTCTTCCATCGAGCAAGTTTTATCAGCATACAAACCTAAGTAAAAGTAATAATTTTCATGGGACTTTCACACCATCATTTTTGGTGCCACAACTGCCATAGTTATATAGACGGTGCAACCAAATCAGCAATTAAATCACACTTCCAATCATATCATCCGAGCATATCAGGCGGTGATTTGACATATGAAGTTGATGTATGTGCCCTTACTATTCAACTAAAGCCAAGATATTAAGAATTGAATCAGATGGTGAACCTAATATCATTGAAATGCCAGTGATTGCAAGCAGACACATAAATTAAAGTATGAGTAGCAAAATGTCAGAAATCACTGATTTAGCTCTAAAGTAGTGCAAACTTTATAATCAAAATTATGTACTTTGATATGCAGCTGTTAAACCTATAAAAAATGGAAACAACATTAACAGTAGTTTTTGTTAATAAATTCAGTTGCAACTCAAATTGCACAAGTGGGACCTAGTGCACAAATACAATTATAGGTCTTATAAAATGGATCAAAATTTGTATAGGTTGTAAGCTGCAACATGAACAAGAGCATAGCTAGACTTTTTGTAAACTGCAGAATTTTTAAGAAAATGCTAAAAAAAGATACTATTTTTTTATTTACTGCTGCCTGCTTGATCCAAATATTTGAACATAGTGGCCAGAGGAGCACTGGCAGTTTTTGCTATAGAGTGCAAATAAAAAATTAGACAAATTGTCCACAAAGCACAAAGGCGCAAGCAAGGCAAAAACAGGCAGGGTGGGAATTTTTTGTTCACAGTGGAATAAAGGTTGGGAAATGCCAAGATGTTCTTTGCTGGGCATTTTTAAAAGACCCGGTTTAAAAAAGCCTGCAAAAAGGGAATTGGCCTTATTGTTGCCCACAGTGACCAAGTGAATGTGTGAAATGCAAGCAAGGTTTTTGCACTTTTAATGCTTAACTAAAAACACTATTTCTTATTTAAAAGTAAATTTATATTCCACAGAGTAATGTTTTCTTCCTGCAAACGTTTTTTTAAATACACTATTCCCCAGTTTTATACTTTTTAGTTATGCCTACTAATATTCGCTACTGGTGTGAGGTTTGCAAAAGGTTCCTCTATGTTACAAGTGATGCAGGTGTTGACAGTCATTTTAAAAACAGCCATAGCGACCTTATAAGTGACCCTAACTACGATTTTTACCTAGCTGCTTCAAAGCTAGCAAAAAGTTATTATTGAGACTCAAATTAGCATATTTTAGAGTTTGGTACAGCTGGAGGGTTAATGCCTGTAGGTCACACAGTCAACTCTCAAATATACCCTGGAGTAATGAATGCAATGCAAATACTAATTGCCAGTCATACATGTTCAGAGCCCCACCAGTTTGAGGAAACCCAGGTATGCAACAGAATGTTAGGATAAGCACCATTTCCAAATGCCATCATGTAGGTGACACCAGATGGCATTTCCAATACTGCTGGTGCCACAGGCATGGTTGCAACACAAATAAATGGCTTTAGCATAGCTATTTTCCCTTTCTGAAAACATGAGAATAAAGTAATAGATTTATTTTTATAATATACACTTTATAACTGGTCTGGGAGGACAGTTGTATTTTTGTTGTTGCTAAGTTATACACAAAAAATAGGTAACTATTTTATTCGCAGTACTTTATGCTACAATTCCATGAGCATGTTGCTACATGTGATGCCTCCTGTGGATGCCAGGCTGCACCAATTGCCACTTTATCATGCACTTGGCACCAGCCCAGCACACAGCTGATCTGCCAGTCCCAGCACTACACACTGCCCACAGCATCCCCCGACACTACCACACAGCTGTCAAGCAAAATCACCAACTGGCAGACAAATCCTGCCATCACATGACCATGGAACTCCTTATGCAGATGGATCTTGAACCTGTTACCAGTGCTGTACATGACAGTGTGATTGTCCATGCTCTGGCCAGCCAGCCACTTGCCATTCAGATGCAGGGCTACTGCAAGCACTGAGTGCATCACTGGATTGGCTACCAGCTTGATCACCACAGGAATCCTGTACTCCCACATGTGCATACTCTTGTCATCACTGTTCAACATGGACTGCCAGTTAACATTGAATAATGTCAGCAAGTTGATTGCATTCTGGTGCTGGTTGTACTCCTGCACCACCTGGTTGGCACACATGTCCCATTGCACAATGTGACAGTTGCCCTGGCCTACCAACATGGAATTTGGGCCATCAAGGTAAAAATTCATTACATATTGTACCACACTGCCAGCCCTCAGCTGCTGCTTGCATGTGCCCGTTTCAGTGTCCCAGATCTTACTGAACATGTCATATGAGCTTGACACAAACATCTGCCTGTCAGGCACAAAACTAATGTCACATACAGCCTTTGTGTGTCCAATGTACATGCACTGCTGGCAGAGTGCACAGTGCACATTGAAGAGCTTGACCAGACCATCCATGCCACAGGAAAAAGAGCAGGTGTCTGGATCCAGGGATAAAGCAGAGCACATTGATGCCACCCTGGTGTGCCTTCCACTCATGCACCAGATGTGTGAACACTTGGCATTGCATGTCATTGGTTGACCACAGCTCCACCAGAACATGCACATACATGTGGCCCTGGTAGTTGTGCTTGTGCTGCCTATAGAAGAGCATGTGCTCATCCTGCCCAGCCACATATGTGGTGCCACTGCACTGCCTCAAGCATCATGGCCTGCTGTTGTCACTGATCTGCCCCATTGTGTTGCCCTCAAACTTTGTTGAAGAACAGCTCCTTGATCGACTTCCATGTGTTTGATGGGATAAACGAGCCAATGACCATGCACAGCGACAGCGTGACCGACAGGATGTACATGGACATGTCAAAGTGGTACGGCGCGACATTGTCGGTGGCAAAACTAAACGGCGTGATCAGCGCCTCGGCATTGGCCTGGTCAATAACGCTGGCCACACTGGCGCCGTCTGCAGAAAGCAGACGTGCAAACGTCTGCTCGGCAAATGCACCCTCCAGACCTGTCAACACGCCGGCTGCGGCCTTGTTGACCATCATCACTTTAAAGTAGTGGCGCGACTCTTCGGTAACCAGAGTGACGGCGGAGGTTGCGTTGTAGACGGCGCCCTCGGTGAGCGCACGGTCCAAGTTGGTGCCGAACCCATTATTAACAATAATAGCGCCCCATGCGTCGCCCTTCCACACTGCATCCTTAATAGCGCTGACGCTGTCATAACGGCTCGATCCTGTATAGTCCTTCAGCAGCGGCACCGCCGGATCTTCAAAGGCAGTAACGATCATCGAGCTCAGGTTGGTTGCGGCCGGCGAGTCGTCAAAGTTGCGGAATATCAATGTCGCGTCCTTGATGTGCCGTATTGTATCGTAGCCAGCGCCATATAGGAAGCTAATCGATATCCAGAACACCACGGTGAAAACAAGGAAGATGTCCCACAGGCCCTTGGCAAAGGCCATGCGCGTTGGCCGCAGTTCGGGCGAGAACAGCGGCAGCAGCTTCTTTTGCCGCTCTCTATGCTCCCTCAACATTGTGCCGAAAGGTATTCGAGATGCTTAAACGATAAGCAACTATGCCGGATGCAGCAGCAAACAGATGAACAACAGAAAATATATATAAGTATTGCGCTGAGAAGAAAAAGAGTGAATAAATAAACGCAGCAGAGGAGAACGACAAAGTCTAGATTCCGTCAGTGCGTTTTCTTCTTCTCATCGCCCCCACTCTGACACGGATTGGGCTAGTGTAACGGCACTCATAGAGACCTGCGGAAGAGGCGGCCTTTATAAACCCGTTGAGCGGCTGCCAATGTTGAAGTCCGACTTCTTTTTTTTTACAACTATCCCGCAAAAGTCGCCTCTGGCCGATCGGGCTGGAGCAACGTGGGGTTAAATGTGAACTCCG
>JANBSC010000042.1:0-21345 GCA_027578055.1 Coemansia sp. RSA 2611
AAGAAAAGAACGGCCTGGAATCTCATTTGGACCGGCGCCACCCTGACAAGTTCATAACGTGCAGATTTCTTGATCCCGGCAGGCACATCCGCTTGCTGACCCTTTCTTTCTTCTTTACACTACTCCGCATATCCCCCCTGACAGCAACGAAATGGTGACGGCCACAGACAAGGAGAAGAAGCGGCTGGCCGAGAAGCACCACAAGCTGCTGGCTGAGCTCTCGAAGCGACCCGAGAACGCCAGTTGTGCCGATTGCGGAGCCGCAGGCAAGTTTACGCTCCAAATTGGCCCTTCATCTGCCGCAGTTCAACCTCCACGTTTCATTGCAAATGCTAACTTGCCTTTTTTGGAATTGACCTTGCTTCCGAGTAGGCGCGCGCTGGGCAGCGTGGAATCTCGGGGTGTTTTTGTGCATTCGGTGCGGCGGGTTGCACCGGCATATCGGCACCCATGTGTCCAAGGTCAAGTCCATAAGCCTAGACAACTGGACAACCGAGCAGATCGAGCATTTCCGCCATATCGGCAACGCCCGCGCCAATGCCTTTTTCAATCCGCACCCGGACCGGCACCCGGCGCCACGCGCCGACCGCGATGTCGAGCGGTTTATCCGCGACAAGTACCAGCATCGGCTATTCGTAGACCGGCACAGCAGCGTGCCGGATCCGTCGGTTGTCGGCGCCGCACCGCCGTCGCCCGCCGCATCGGGCAGTGAGGCGCCGGGGCTGACGCGGCTGCACGAGATGGGGTTTACGGATGTGCGTGCGAACCACGCGGCGCTGCAAAAGTTCGGCATGGATGTCGACCGGGCCGCGAGATATCTGCGGGGCGAGGATGACGACTTGCCCCAAGACAGCATATCGGTCAAGGACCCGCGGGTGGTCCAGCTGCTAAACATGGGGTTCAGCAGTGCTGTGCAGAATGCCCGTGCTCTGACCCAGTGCCAGGGCGACGTGAACCGGGCGATTGAGTTGCTGCTCAGCAGCAATCCGCCGTCGCGCTCAGCCCCCACATCGCCGCCACCACCGCCGCCGGCCAAGGCTACGCCGGCGGTGCCGCCCAAGTCGCCGGCGGCCGATTTACTGGATGGCGATCTGTTTGCCAGCACGTCGACGCAGCAGCCAGCGGCGTTGGACGATCTGCTCGGCGGCCTGTCGCTGAGCGAGTCGAAGCCGGCGTCTCAGTCGACAGCCCCGGCCGCACAAGAGTCCAACGACCTGTTTGGCGACTTTGGTGATTTCCTGTCAGCCGGCCCCGAGCTGCCGCAGACAGCGCCTGCAGCGCCTGCTGCCCCGGCTGCCGCTGCTGCCCCAGTAAAGCCAGCGTCGCCGCCCAGCCACGGCGGCCAGTCGATGCTGGACACCAGCTTTATCATGTCGCTGTACTCCAAGCCATCAAGCACCAGCAACGCCAGCAACCCGAAGCCAGCCGCCAGCGGCAACACAAACAGCGGGTTCAACGACCTGGACTTTTTCATGTAGCTTAAGAAAAGACAAGCACCTAAATTGTGATATCCTAAAGTTCAAGTTTAAGCAATGTTTAGAACAGTCTTGAGCTTCTTCGTCAGCACGATGATATCCTTGGTCAGCTCGTCGCGGAAGCTCTCCTTCAGCACGTCAATGCTCTCTCGGGTGATCCGCGAGTAGATCAGGTCGTTCTCGTCAAAGTGGCGGCCATACGTCTTCAGATGGGCGCTGTGGGGCTGGTCAATGCGGATGGCCACGCCGGCATTGGTGTCGCCGCGCTTGACCTTGTCCACCGGCTTGCGGTTGACCTCCATGCTGACCACCCGGCCAAGCACCGTGATCTCGCGCTGCTGCGTCTCCGGGTTCGGGCGCACCACGCACACCGGCGTCCCCTGCCGCAGCTGGCCCTCGACCACGTCGACGCCAATGATAATCGGATCGCGCTTGTTGAACACCATGCCGCTGACCATCTTCAGCACGCAAGGGAACACCGCGTCGGCCGCCTGCTCGCGGCGCCGCGCCTCGGCCAGCGCCGCCTGGTGCGCGGTGAACGCGTCGAACAGATGGTAGATGATGTCGGCCGTAAATATCTTGACGCCCAGCTCGTCGGCCATCTCCTGCGCGTCACGGTCGATCTTCACGTCAAAGCACAGCATGACCGCGAACTCACGCGCCTTCTCCAGCATGGTGGACGCGCGCGTGACGTCGCGCTTGTGCACCGGCCCAATGTTGATGTCAAACACCGGGATCTTCGACACGCGGAGGAACTCGAGCAGCGCCTCGAGCGAGCCGAGCGTCGACGCCTGCACCCACACGCCGCGCGGCTGCTTGGCCACCGCATCGTGCAGCTTGGTGATGTCGCCCATCACCTCGTCCATCAGCTCCTCCTCGTCGTCGTCGGGCCCCACCACCAGCAGGCGCGATCCGGCAATGGCCTTTTCGAGATCCGGCGCCGAGATCTTGACGCCCATCGCCGCCTTGATCTCCTTGTGGTGCACATACGCCGATTTGACCCGCAGCTCGCGCATGGGCTGCGGCGTCAGCAGCGCGCGCACCGTGGTGACAATGGGACCGTCGAGGCCACACAGCACAATGCGGTCGCCCTCGTGCAGCACGCCGTTCGACAGCACCACGTCGATTGTGGTGCCCAGGCCCTCGACCACCTTGACCTCCAGCACCGTGCACTCGAGCTCGGTCAGGTACATGAGCTGGTTCGACATCTTCTCCTGCGTCAGCTTGATCAGCAGCGCCAGCAGATCCGGGATGCCCTCGCCCGTATGCGCCGATGTCGGCACCAGCGAGATGTACTTGGCAAAGTTCTTGTTCTCATAGTACAGCTTCGCGTTAAGCCCCTGCTCGGCAAACGCAGTGATCGCCTGGGTCGCACGCGTGTTGAACTCGCTTCGCGTCGCCGCACTCTGCAGCTTCAGCGAGGCGCCGAACGGGCTGTTCGGGTGTGCCTTCCACTGGAACATGCGATCGACCTTGTTTAGCGCCACAATGTACGGCGTCTTGCGGTCGCGGAGCAGCCGCATCGACTCGAGGGTCTGCGGCTCCAGACCGTGCATAATGTCCACCACCAGAATCGCAATGTTGCAGAGCGACGACCCGCGAGACCGCAGGTTTGTAAACGACTCGTGGCCCGGCGTGTCAATCACCAGCAGGCCGGGCACGCGAATGTCCAAGCTGCCCGTTCGGCTGATTGCCGCCGTCTTCTGCCTGATCGCATCTGCAGGGAAGAACGTCGCACCAATCTGCTGCGTAATGCCGCCCGCCTCGCCGGCCTGCACGTTCGTCTGCCGGATCTTGTCCAGCAGCTTTGTGTTGTGCGACACCGTGTAGTCGCCCAGCAGCACCCGCGAGTTGCCGTCCAGCGTAAACCCAAAGTACGCGCCCTCACCAATCGTCTGCACACTAAACTTCCAGCTGTTGCCAAAGCCCTGCTCGCTGGGCGCTGGCAGCAGCGCCTTGCTGCGAACAAACGCGCCGACGCTAGCCCGATCGCCCACCACGCGCAGCTCAAATCCGTCGGCGGCGCTGCTGGTAATTGCGCCCGCGCGCAGACCCAGCGACCGCGCCAGCCGCCGCACCTGCACCAGAGCCTGGTCGTTTGCAGCAGCCAGCAGCCAGCTGCCATCGTTGGCCTCAGCGCAGCTATCAACCACACCGGCCAGGAACGCCCGCCGGTGGTCGCGCGACGCAGACATTAGCGCTGCTGGCACACCAGTCGAGTCGCTGCCGATTAACTGCTGACCCAGCACATAGGCCGCCTGCAGCTCCTGCGACAGCGACGCCTCGGGCTCCAGCGTCTGCTGCAGCTGCGTCCGGAACGCCTGTCCAGCTTCGGTCGGGAACTCTACGCCGCCCATGGGCGCAAACATAGCACACTGGCTGGCCACGCGCTGATCGCTGCGCACAAGCTCAAGGTACTCGAGCACCGAGCACGTCCACACCAGCGGTACACGCTCGGCAGCTGCTGCCGCTGCCGCCGCCGCGTCTTCGGTGGCATACTCGCCCAGCTTGCGCAGTGTTGGGCGCTTGTTTGCGCACAGCACGTACTCTTCGGCCACAAACACCGCGCCCTGCGCGCTGTCGCTGCGGGTTACACACGCGCCGTCAGGGATAGTCAGCACCAGCACGTGGTCCCCGTTGCACACAAACGCGTCGGCACCGCTGTCGGACGCTGGCTCAATGCGGTACAGCGTGCCCGAGCCCTGGATCACCGATCCCGGCTGCACCACACGCGGCGTGTTGTCGTCGCCCATCAGCACGTCGCCCTCGCGCACGTCCTGCACCATGCGCACAGTGCCGTCGTGCATCAAAATCGGCGTGTCGCGGCCCCAGCACTTGCCCGTGTCGACGTGGCCCAGGATGCAGCAAATCGGCGACCGCAGGTTGTCTTCCGATCCCGCTGCCAGCGCATCCTGCATGCGCTGCTCGCGCCGTGCCGTGGCTGCCTGCTTGCGCTCCTGTGCCTGGCGCTGGGTGCTCGTTAGCCCGCCATCACTCTCATCCTCGTCCGACTCGGAATCGGACTCTCCCTCCTCATCCTCCTCCTCCGAATCGTCCTCCCAGTCCTCCTTGGCTTCGGCTTCGGCTTCGGCCTTGTCCGCGGCGTCGTCACTCTCGTCGCCAGAATCAGCCAACGCCTCCCAGTCATCGTCGCCCTCAGATTCTTCGGCGGCCTGCTTTTCGGCCGCAGCCTTCCGCTGAGCCTCCTCCTCCTCGGCCTTGCGCCGGGCTTCTTCTTCCTGCTGACGCTTGCGCTCAATTGCGCGGCGTCTACGCTCTTCGGCCTCCTTGCGGGCTGTCTCGGCGTCCTTCTTGCCATCGGCCGTCAGCCCGGCGACTTGCACGCCCGACTCGAGCATCATCTTGAGCTGTCTTTCCTGCCGCGCCTTGGCCTCCTTTTGCTTCTTGGTCAGCAGCTTGCCCTCGCGGCGCAGCTGCTCGCGGCGCTGCCGCTCGGCCTCTTGCCGCTCCTCCTCTTCGGCCTCAAGCCGCGCCTCTTCCTCGGCCAGCAGACGCTCTTCCTCCTCGATGCGCAGGCGCTCCTCCTCCTTGCGGCGGGCCTCTGCCTCCTCCTGCTTCTTCTTCTCCTCCATCAGCTTTTGGAGCGCGGCAATCGACGGGCCCTTCTTCTTTTTGCCGTCCTTCTTGGGCTCCTCCTTCTTCTTGGGTGCTTCCTTGGCTGGCTGCTCTTTGGGCTCTTCCTCGTCGTCCGACTCGGCCTTCTTGCCCTTCTTCTTGTTCTTCTTGCCCTTCTTCTTCGACGCTGACTCCGCCTCGGGTTCGTCCTCAATCGTTGCCGCGCCCATCGACTCCTCGAGGGCCTTTAGCTGTGCCTCGCTCTTGGCTCGGGCCTCATCCGCCTTTTGTTTCTTGAGCAGTTTGGCCTTCTCCTTCTTCTCGCGCTCCTTCTGCTTGGCTGTCTTGATAACCACTACGGGCTCGTCACCGTCGTCGTCGGCAGGCGCCGGCGACTCGGCCGCCTTTTTGTTCTTCTTCTTGTCCTTCTTGGACCCAGCCTTGGGTGTCGCCTCCTCTTCAGAGTCCTCGGCCAGGGGCGCCGCCGGCGCTGGCGCCGCCGGCGGTGGTGTGGGCGGCTGCTCGTCTTCGGACGGTGTAAGGTCACCCTCGTCGTCGCTCATGGCCAGCGCCGCAAACGACACCGGCGCAGCCGCCTTCTTCTTCTTCTTTTGCGCATTGCTGCTCTGGGGCACGACGGATTCGGTGGTCTCCATGGGCTCTAGTATCTTGGTTAGCCGCTCCTCGACATCGCTGTCGTCCCACGAGTCCTGCTTGTTCTTCTTTCCTCCCTTCTTCTTAACCATTTCGAATCTCCAGCTGAATAAAAAAGAGTAGTGTAATGCGCTGCAACTAAAAAGAAAAGGGAAAAGGTCTTGGGCTTAAAGTCGCAGGGCTTTAGTACCGCTGCGGCCAGCAGTGATAAAAAGGAAAATTTTTAGGAGACTTGATCAACTTCCATTGCCGCTGCCGCATCGGTGGCTACCACGTCGCCACGGCCGCCGTGCTGGACAATGTGCTCGTTGGCCCACATGCTGATGCCCAGCTGCGAGCTAAGCTCGAACGGCTGCGCCATGGCCTTGAGGAATTTGCGCATCAAGCCGATGGCCATGTCGGTCGACAGGTTTATGCTGGTCTCGGTCAGACACGTGCTTATCCAGCGCGGCAGCTTGGACCGCTTGTCGGCCCGCGAGTACCGCTTGTCAGCCAGTACCATCAGCCCGTAGTCGGTCTTGCCTCGGAGCACTCGCCCGATGCACTGCGACGCGTGCCGCACCGCATCGAACGTGAGAAAGTCGTTTTCGCGGATCTGGTGCGCCTCGCGCATAAACTCCAGCCGCGCCTTGAGAATCCGCGATTCGGTGTACTGGTACGGGATCCCGAACATGATCACGGCGCGCCCAAAGTTGTGGTCAAAGTCAATGCCCTCGCTGACCTTGCCGCGCGCTACTGATAGCAGCACTGCACCACGGCCGTTGTTGCACGCTGCACGGTAGTTTTGCAGAGCTATCGACGTCTCGGCCGCATCGGGCGTCTCGACAAAAATCAGCTTGTGCTTCCACACGTCCTTTAGCACGCCGTTCTCGTTCCACATGGCCACAATCGACTCCATGTACAGGTACGACGGGAAAAAAGCCACGATGCCGTCGGGGACTACCCGGGCCATCTCGATCAACAGGTTACCGTAGTTACGCACCACGGCGGGGTCGTTACGTACTTCAAACTTGCTGCTGATGGTCACCTGGTCGCCACCACGGGTAACCACCAGCGGCGCAAAGCACTGCCGCGCCAGCGTCATCGTGAATGACTCTTGCACCACCGGCGCAAACTCGAGCATCCGCGGGTACATCTCCATTGGCGACAGCGTGCCTGAGGTGATGATCACCGTGTGGAAGCGCTGGAACACGGGCTTGATGGCGATTGCCGCGTCCAAGCATGCCAGGTGTAGCACCGGATTGGATATAGTGCTTTGGTCGCTCTCGAAAGGCTCGAATAGCACCATGAACCCGGTGTCGTACGTCGCACACAGCGTCGCAAATCCAGCCACCTTGGCCAGGGCACCGTACTCCTCTAGGTCCGTGATCTCCAGCGTGCGCACCAGCGACGCCAGCCGCTCGGCGCAGAACCGCAGCGGCTTGCGATCAATGTATGTCACCTCCCGGATGTGCTTGAGGAACGACGGCGTGTTCTCGGCCACCACGTGCATCACCCGCATACGCGCCTTGAGATACTCGATAAACCGCTTCATAAACCGCACAAAGTGGTCTGCTTTGCGGATGTTGCCCGGCACGGCCTCGTGCAAGACGTTGTCGGGCAGAATTGGATTCGCCAGCACCAGATCTTCGTCGCGCGCAGCCAGCGCATCTCGCAGGCCCTCCACCAGCCGATCGTATTCGTCGCGCAGCTTCTCAGAGTTCTCGGCCTTCATCTCCTCCACTCGCTCGCCCAGTCGCTCCACGCTGGCGGTGCTGGCCCGCAGCGTGCGCTCGTTGATGTCGATGCTCAGCGAGTCAATGCAAATGCTGTCAATGTTGTGGGCCTCGTCAAACACCACAATCGAATCCCGCTCAAACTGCTTTGACACCAGCTCGGCTACCTTGGGATCCAGCATGTAATGGAAGCTGTAGATGATAACGTCGGCCATCGGAATCACCCGCCGCGACAGAAAATACGGACACATGCCGTTGGCTTTGCCGTAGTCTGTCAGATCCTCCAGAGTGTATACACCCGACGGCAGCAATTCGGACGTCTCCATCGTCTGAATCTTTTCGTAAAAATCGCACAGCTCAATGTTGCCCACGGTCTGCGCCTTGGTGCGCACCCACGACGAGGTCATCTCACGGCACCGCGCGTCTACCACCGCGCCCTTGCGCTCCATGCTCACCCGCGGATGCACACACAGGTTCTTGCGCGACGTCAGGCCAAGCCCAATAAAGTTCTCGTCTTGACAGCCCTGCTGCTGCCGGTACTCCATCAGCCGCTTGAGCTCGGCCAGTGCCTTGTCAATCTCAGGCACCGTACGCGAGCAGTATACCAGTTTCCGCCGCCCAGGGTAAAACTGCTGGTAGGCTATAATGAGCGACAGCAGCGACACGGTTTTGCCGGTTCCGGAGGGCATTTCCAGCATTCCGTGGCCCTTGCTGTCCAGGCTGCGCTTGAGCCCGCACATGTACTGGTACTGCTCCGGGTACACATAGTCGTACGGAAATATGACCGGGAGATCGTCGATAAAGAAGCGCATTGTGTGCAGTGCCAAGTTGAAATTGCGCGACAAATAGCACCACCAGGAGGCAAACGGCGCAAACCGAGATTTTAGTGCCGCAGCACCAGATCTAATATTATGGTTGATTGTGGTCTGTGCTTGATTCGCCCTCGCCCAGTTTGCCTGTAGTCGCAAGCCGGGTCTACAATGCGTACACGCAGCCGATATCAAAGCAGGCGTCGTTCTATAACTAAAAGTCAAAATTTGTACCCAGAGTGAATGGCAACCGTTCCAAACGTCAGGTTTTCGTATCCCTTTCCGATCGTAGTGAACCCGGCATCGCGGATGATATGCGCAAACTCGTCCTGGGCAGGGAACTTGCGAATGCTCTCAACCAGGTACTCGTACGACTGGCGGTCGTTGGCAATAAGCTCGCCCAGCTTGGGAATAACGTAGAACGAGTGCATGTCGTATATTGCCGCCAGCACCAGGTTTGAGACCCGCGAGAACTCGAGGCACATGAACCGGCCGCCCGGCTTGAGCACCCGGTATGCTTCGCGCACCACCTGGTCGGGATGTGTGCAGTTGCGGATGCCAAAGGCAATCGTGTACACATCGAACGAGTTGTCCTCGATAAACTCGAGCTTCTCGGCGTTCCCCACTGTAAAGCCAATGCGGTTCTGCTGCTGCCACTTGCTATCGGCAAGCCGGCGCTCGCCCTCGCGCAGCATGTCCGGGTTGATGTCAACCATATGTACAGACGACGTAGAATCACCGTTTGTGCTGTCCTGGTACTCTAGGAACCGCTGGGCAATGTCGCCAGTGCCGCCGGCCACGTCTAGGAGCTTGGCACCTGGCGCCGGTGCCATTTTATGGATAAAGTGATCTTTCCACAGCCGGTGGATGCCCATGCTCATCGCGTCGTTCATTACGTCGTAGTTGGACGCCACGTTGGAAAACACGTTCCGCACAAGCGACTCTTTCATCTCTTTTGGAACCGTTTTGAATCCGAAATGCGTTGTGCTGTTCTCCTGCGGTGGTTCGGCGCTTGGCTGCCTGCAGGCTGCTGAGCACCCAAAAGCGCGGCCCCGCGGCATCTGGCGGATCGATACCGGCACTGTCCGAACAAGCCGCCTTGCAAGCATTGAATTCATGGCTGACGATTAACAGAGCAAGATAAGGCGGAGAGGAGAGGTGGGGGATTCGATTTTTGAATGACTAAAAAATACTGGTCGCAGGTGTTGCAAACCATAAAATGCGGACACACACCACGAGTTCGAATATTGCGTTGCAATATAAAAGCCATCCTACAACTTTCCGTATCTCTATAAAATGTCCACTTTGCCAGAGTCGCAGCAGCACGAACCCTGTTCTGACGCGTACGCGGCGGAGGATGCGCGGGCAGCCATCTCGGCACTGGCAGTTTCCGATGAGCAGGCCGATGACGCAGTAGACGACGCCGAGCTGTTTGCGCCGCTGACCGAGGCCGAAGTCCAGAACTGCGTGTTTTCCACGTGGTACCCGCAGTTTGCCAAGGTAACATTCAAGTCAGAGGTGATTCGGCCGCTGGATCGGCAGTTCACCGATTATCTGGTTGCCGATGGCGTGTTTGTGCCGGGAGAGCGCAAGATGGAATACCACGACGAGCTTGAAAGCTTTGGATCATCCAGCGACGGCGAATGGAGCGACAACGAGGAGGAAGGAGAAGCGGTGCAGCTGGATCTAGAGCCCACAAGCGCCGAGATTACCCGGCGGATCGCAAAGCTGGGCGGATCGGTGTTCCCACGGATGGCATGGAGCGCACCAACCGATGCGGCGTGGGCATCGACCACGGGCACACTCAAGTGCACTGAGGCAGCAGACATCTACTGGCTGCTAAAGTCGTCCGACAAGATTATCCACGATCTGGCAGCCGACCGCTATCCACTCCCTGCGCCCGTGCGCACGGAGCCAGAGCTGGTGCTGCGGCAATGGGCTAATCTGCATCCATCCATGGTGTTCCGCGGCTTTGTGCGCGACCATAAACTTATTGGTGTCTCGCAGGTCGACGTGCAACACCACGCATTCCTGCACGAGTCGAGTTCGGAAATCTACCAGCAGCTGACAGACTTCTTTAATGCTCATGTGGCAAAGTTCCCGTCTGCAAGCTTCTGCTTTGACGCGTACATTGCGCGCAGCGTCAACCGAGTGCTGGTCATGGACTTTGAGCCGTGGTCACATGTAGTCGACAGCTGCTTGTTTGAGTGGAGCGAGCTGGTGAATGCCCAGGAGCCGCTGGGCTTGCGCCTGTTCCCTGAGGGCGTCAACCCGATTGGACATTTCACTGCCAAATACTCGACCAACCGGTTCCCAGTCGAGATGACCGCGGACGCATACCATGGTTCGATAGCCACTTTGATTGAAAAGATGCAGACCGAGTCTAAATCACAAGATTGAAGGCAATACAATATCGAACTTTTAATGTGCGCGCTCACACACCTTTGCGAGCGCATGTTCAAAATCGCACATTCGTATTGCGCTGGCATCGCGATTTGCGCGTAACGCCGACACTCCTGCTTCGCGCACCAGCACCTCCAGCCCCGCACCGCTGAACCCAGCAGTCATCTCACTCAGCAGCTGTATGCACACATCCGCGGCAAGCGGCGATTTCTGTGCCAGGGTCTGAAGGATCCCGAGCCGGTTGCTTGCCGTCGGTAGCGGTATCTCGACGAGCTGATCAAACCGGCCTAAAGATCATTTTAACCAACGGAATTGTTAGCATTTGTCACACTTTTGTACATGGAGTTCTTCGAGAGGCAGCAAGCCAGACTTACCAGGTCGAGCAATGGCGTCGTCGATCTTGTCTAGTTGGTTAGTGCAGCCGATCACCACCACTCCGTGGGTCTCATGTACACCGTCCATCTCGTTAAGGAGCGTGCTCAGCACACGCAGCGCTGGCCCGCCGCTTTCCACCGCCGCCCACTCTCGCTTGGCAGCAATCGAGTCGACCTCATCCATGAACACAATACACGGCGCGGCTGCCCGCGCAGCCTCAAACAACCGCCGCAGCCGTGCTTCGGTTTCGCCAAGATACTTTGAAAACAGCTCGGATCTACACCATGGCAATGCAAGCATGATTAGCCAGAATCACCCCGCTTTGCTGGTGGCCCCTCCCAGGCAAGGTATTCAACTCGACTTACCCGCGAATGTTGATGACATTGCACTTGCTTTCGCCAATCATCGCCTGAGCCATTGCTGTTTTGCCGCAGCCCGATGGGCCGTACAGTAGAATCCCCGATGGTGGCTTGATGCCCAACCGCGACGGAGTCTCGCTGGTTGCTAGCTGAACAAAGCGCTGCAACTTTTGCTTGATCTCTTCGTAGCCGCCAATATCTGTCCATCGCTTGGACGGCCGCGCGCCTTCAAACTCCAGCTGCTGTGACGGCCGCACAATCTGCAAAGATTCGGCAAAATATCGCCATTCAGGAACCGGTAACGAGCCGCGATCACCTATCGAGAGCTGCTGAAGGCTCTGTACGAGAGCGTCGGCGTCATTGACCGGAGATCGCGCCGTGTCTCGTAGCTGCTTTAGGAATGCTTGCCGGCACAGTGCAGCGATATCGCGTGCAACATAGCCAGCAGTTGCATTGGCTACTTGCTCAACAAGTGCATCCATGCCTGGGGCCGCTAGTGAATCGGCTATGCACAGCCTACTGATTACGCGGGTCACAATCTCCTTGCGCTGCCACAGGCGCGGCAATGAAATCGACAGACGATGCTGGAGTGCCGGGCACCGTCTGATGCTTGCTGGTAATTCGGCATCTGCCACACTGGACTCGAGTATCAACATGACGCCCTCGGGAACCTGCTCAGTAAACCGAACAAAGTGGCTGGGCAGATCGGTAATATCATCCGCCAACTCGGTATCTGCCAGAATGTCGATATTGCCCAGCACTAGCACTGACGGAGCCGATGCCCGCGACCGGTCGATCAGCTCGCCGAGCGCCATGGCCACGTATTCGTCGGCGATTTCGGAGCCGCTTGCGTTAGTCACAAGTTCGCTCAAATTGCCGTGGATCACCGGATACGGCAGTCGCTCCAGCGCACCCTGCAGCACCGTAGTCTTGCCGGCGCCAGGAACGCCAACAAGGTACACGGTTTGCGGCGGCCTTACGCGCAAGTGCCGGTAAAGCTCCTTGCTTTCAAAGTACCCGCTAATCTCATGTGCCAGTCCTACCGTCTCGGCCTCATAGCCAGGAACTTTGTTCGGCGCGACGCAGCGGTTACAATTATCTGTGAACGTAATCGCCGTGTCGTCGCAAATTATCCCGCTGGCAACCTGGCCGACTGCCGATTCTGCATCTAAAATAGCCAGTTCAACCCGGCGGCTCCCAAAGTATATAGCCACGCCGCGGCCCACTTCAACTGCCTGGCCGCGTAGCTGACGTCTCACTGCTCCCTGCCACCGCTTGGAGCCATACAGTCGCGATCCCGCTTGTGATTGACCATGGTATATGCCATATGCCACTCCGGCCACTTCGGAGCCAGCCGAGTAAAACCCGGCGCGAACATGGAGCAGGTCAAGCCCATCAACCATTATTGCAAACAACACGAACCAGTTGGACACAGCCGGTCGACACAGCATCCAATCGTCACATGGCAAGCGCATAGTGGTAACTAGAACCAACATCCAAGTTATGGTTTGTGGCTATTTATTCACTCACGCAAAAACCTAGACATCTTCGAAATCGTCTTCATCGTCAATGTCGAGATCCTCGTCGTCGCTTTCCTTGGCATCAGCGCCAGCCTTAGCCGCAGAAGTAGAAGCAGCAGCAACCGCCGCTGCCGCCGCCTCAGCCGACGCCTTGCGGAACTCTGGCTTCAGGCTGTACATGTTTGCATAGGGCCCACTCTTGTTGAGCTTGGCAATGTCGGCCAGCACCTCCTTTAGATACGCGCTGGGCTGACGCGTATGCTCCAGCAGCCCCTTGAACGACCAGTACGGGAACTTTTCAAACCCGGCAAAAATGCGGTTCATCAGCTGCTGGCGGTCCATGCGCGTCGTGCGCGAATCCGCGGTCTTCTGCTTCTTCTGCGCGGTGTCGAACGTGTTGCTCTCGGCGGCCAGCATGCTGCGGCTGTGGGTCTCCTCCATACGCTGGACCTTGCGCGAGTTCTTGTGCCGGTCCAACACCCGCATGCGCATGATGCGCTTGTACTCTTCCGTGTATTTCGGCATCACCGTGCACTCGTGGTGCACCGTGCCGGTCATCGCTATCGGCACCGCCTTGTTCGCCTCCAGCGACGTCGGCTTCACCACCGCCAGCGGGTTCCGGTCCTCGGAAAATATAAACATGTTCTTGACCTTCTCGTTGGTCACCTGCATCCGGTACTCCTTTGGAATGTCCTGGTACTCGCTCGTGTCGCCAAGGATTATCGATATGTTGCTGCCGCTCTTGTCCGGCCGGTCGTATATGCGGATTTTGCCCAGCTGCACGCCGTCTTCGCGCGGTTGCTTCCACTTTTCCGCCAGAAACTCTGGCACCTTCACCAACCAGACTTTGTTTCCCAGCTCGTCCATGTTCACGTCACCAATGTCGTCGTCCAGCTCCTCCTCATTCTTGACCACCGTGGGCTCCTCGCTGGGATAAAAGTCGGGCTTCTCGGCCGCCTCGGTGTCAGAAGGCGGCATTTCAGGATAAATCGTACACTGGTGGATTGAAACCGCAGACTTCCTCCAAATGCAAATCTGCAAAGAAGAGAAAGCCCCAAAAAGCGCGACTGAAAGCGGGGCCGGCCTTTTTATGAGCGCTGACTTGATCACAGATCAAAAGCAGCGAGCTGGCTGTTTTCGCCTTTACGTCTACCCCAGAAGAGCCCGCAATGGGTTTCCCTCCCTCATCCTACCCCAAGAGCCGCCGCCAGGGGGGAATGACTCGTTCTCGTAGGGCTATAGATGCGCAATGGACAGAGGGTATGCCCAGAGAAACGGGATCAAGCAGGCACTAGTGAGGAAGCTGGGGGGTAATTAACAACCACCAGTCCTGAGCACAGAGTGCCCATAGCGAGGCACGAAGAGAGGAGCTGTTTCCATAGTGTATATTAACGGGGGAAAAGGGCTATTGCTGGAACTCTCGGACCACGTCGCGCAGCGTCGGGTCATCGATAAACTTGTCAATCGACACGTCATCGCTGAGTCCCTTGCGCCGGCGCGTCTTCAGCATAAAGTCCCGGGCCAGCTGCTGGCCGCTTGAGGGCTCCAGCGGCCGCAGCACCGTCTCCTTGTCCAGCGGATCGCCCGGCACCGCCTGCCAGTGGTCGAAGAACTGCTGGCAGAACGCCTGCCCCCTGGTAAACGTGCGCAAGTCGGTCTCAAGCCCACTCGAGTCGATGGTCGGAACCAGCGCCTTGATCATGTACATGGGCGAGCCCGGCTTGGGCGCGTCGTGGGTGACGTGGCCGCGCCGCCGACCCAAAACCGTGTACACCGAGGACACGCAGTCGGCTGGAGCCTGGATCTCGACAAAGCTGACCGGCTCCATTAGCCGCGGCTCGGCGGTCAGAAAGCTCGAGTAGCAGACGCGGCGCGCCGCCGGGATTATCTGGCCGCCGCCTCGGTGGATGGCCGATTCGGCCAGCTGCGCGCTGAGGATACGGAACCGCGTGTTGCGCATGGGCTCATCGCAAAGAGGGCCCTCGCGGGCAGCCCACTGGAACCCCTGCTTGATGCTATCGCGGACCGAGCGCAGCCGCGACTTGTCAGTTTCGCCCGGCAGCGTGTCGTCGGAGAGAATATTCGGGCCGTTTTCTCCGGGGCCGAATGCCCAGATCGATCGTCCAGCCAGAATGTCCCAGCCGTGGTTGGCCTCGAAAAACTGGCCCACTTGGCGCGCCGGCCAGCTCAGCTGCACCTTGCCCGACTCGATGTCCTCGGCAATCCCCTGTTCGACCGGCTCGGCAATAATGGTCAGCCGGTTTTTGCCGTTCGGCGAGTCGCCAAACACCTTAATGGCCGACGTCTCCGACACAGTTTCGCGGAACGCAACCACAGGGTCGGCTATTTTGATCTCGATCTCCGAGTACATGCAGCGCAGGTCGTGCATGATGCAGTCCAGGTACAGCTCGCCCGAGCCCAGCACGATGTGCTCACCACTCTCCTCAACTCGCGTCTGCACCAGCGGGTACGACTTGCCGATCTTGCGCAGACCGCTGAGCATTTTGGGCAGCTCGGTGGGTACCACGGGCTCGACGGCAATCTTGATGACTGCGTCAGACGGCAGCTGCAGCGGCCGCACAATCGCCAAATTCGCCTCGGCTACGTCCATATCGACTATGGTGGCCGTTTTGCTGATCGACGCATCGACGCCGCCCAGTAGTACCCAGGCACCGGCGCCGAGCCCTGACACCGGGATCTTGTAGCGTGAACAGTAAATCCACGCGTCCGAGACTGTTGCCACCGCCATATCTTCGTCATCACCCGGCGCAAACCCCTCGCCCAGCACCCTGACCTTTTGCCCGGTCTGTATATGACCGCTGAGTATCCGCCCCAGCGCGTAAAACTGCGACGCATCGGAAGACGGGTATTGCTTGGCCACGGCGATGACGAGTGGACCCTCAGGGTCGCATTCGCGCATGCCCACGGCCACGGCGCTGTCCATTTGGCCCATATACAGCCGCTCGGTCTTGGCCGCCGCATTGGCTACCGGAGACTTTACGTGCGCCGCACACATATCTACTAGCCCCGTCGGCGGGCCGAAGAACTGGCACAGCACCCGGCGCAGCAGACTACGGGCATCCAGCGCATAATCCTCCTTGCGGAGCCGAATGCCCAGCGAGTCTATGGTCTGGCGCAGCGTCGGCTCGTCCTCGGCAACCACCTGGGCAAAGAGCTTGTAGAGCGGCTCAAGAATAAAGTGCACAAACGAGCGCCGCGCCTGTTTACCATCCTTGGCGCGCTTGCGCATAAATGTGCCGCGCTCTGAATGGTAGTAAATGTCGCCCCAGAGCCGCCGCGCCAGCTCCCGCGGCGCTATCGGCATTTGCCACGCGTCGACGTAGTGGCTGGCAAACGACTCGAGCGAGAAGCACCAGCCAAACGCAGCCGACGCAAAACACACGTTGCCCAGCTCGGGCGACAGCCGCATAGACGAAGCAGCCTGCGGGCACGCGGCAATCGCACTGTTAACCTCCTCAATCGTCAACTTAAGCTTAAAATACGCGTCCTCGGGCGGCAGCTTTAGCTCAATGATCAGGCGGTCCACCTTGTTCACCACCAGCACAATGTCCAAGCCTTCACGCATGGCTGCCTGAATAGCGCGCTCAGTGCCCGACATCACGCCCTCGACCGCATCGACGACGATAACTACGCCGTCGGCCATACGCAGCGACGCGGCCACCTCGTCGATAAAGTTCGAGTGCCCGGGCGCATCCAAAATATTGAGCGCGTAGCTCTTGCCCTTTGTCGTCTGCGCGACCAGCGAGATCGGCATGGTCTTCAGCCCAATGGCGCGCTGTCGCTCCAGCTGGTGCACATCTGTGTATCCAAACGCTCGGTCGCCCGGCCACCGCATCTTGGCCGTCGGCGTGGCCACCGGCGCCGCCCGGTCCCACTCCGGCCACGTGTGCGTGGCCGCCACCAGCACATCGAGCAGCGCGGTTTTGCCGTGGTGTAGGTGCCCGGCCACAGCAATGTTGCGCACCATGGCCGGATACCCGAGAATGTCGACCAGGAACTCTTTTGTGTACGTTGTGTCGGGCATCTGCGCCTCCTCGTCAACCTGAAACTTGCGCTGTGTGACTGGAGCGACGATCGGCTCGGTCAGCGGCTGCGTGTCCTCCTCCTGCACCAGCGCCTCGACGTCGGGCCCATACACCTCCTCGGCGTCCGGGTAGTACTGCTTATCCTCGTGCAGCACAATCTGCGTCATCGACTGCTCGACTTGCCGGACCATCGCCAGCGGTCCGGGCTCGTTATCCGAGTCGCCGTCTTCGGAGGCGCTGGCAGCCTCGCCAAAGCCCTGCTCAACCCCGCTCTCCTCCTCCTCATCCTCGGAAGAGGAGGCCAGCTCAGGCCCAATATAGTTGCCAAACTCGTCGTACTGCGAATCGTCCATTAGCACGCCAAACAAACCACCACGAAATTAAGAAAATGGAAAAACAAAACCGGCCCAGACGCTTGTTTTTCTCTAACCGCCGCTTGATCCGCAGCTGATTCGATTGTCGTGATTGCTCGCCGAATCGGCTGGTTAGGGGAAGCACGTGCAGCCGGAGATGCTTGCTGTCCGAGCATGTGCTTGCACTACGGCGGCTCGGGGACCCCTTCAAGCAGGAGCAGAAATCGCAATTACGCGCTAGTGCATACAGCTGCTTAAAGGGCCCGAGACGACTCAGGGGGGTAGGCGTGTGGTCTAAACTGGCGATAAGCAGCTCGGAAAGGGCATATACGACCCCTGGTAATCCGCTGATTCAGCGGGATAAACCATCCGATAGACAATGCGCCACCCAGCGTAGTGTATCTTGACAGCAGTGGGAATGACGGGCGAGGAAGGCTGAGCGTTGGTAGTTAATAGTCGGAGAAGTGGTCGGAGGCTGTGCACCTGCCATCGGCGATAGGAGGGCCACGCATCCATGGTCGGCGATAGGAGGGCCGCGCGCCCTCCCTCAGTTGTTGTTTGTTGTTTTTAGAGAGGGGTTTCAATTCAGGCAGTGTTCAATAAGAGTTGAGAAAGGGAATTTTAAGCGCAAGATGTATTTTTTTTATTTGACGGGGGAACGCACCAGATTAAATAGCTGGATGAAGCTTCCTTCCTATTAGCAAGTGTGTGCGGGTTAAACGCTATGCGCCGAACCTCTGATAAAATGTGCAACCAACAAAGGTGTTGATTTTATCAGAGTATCCAAACGCGGTGATAGATTAGTTCACATGCTCACTATGCGCGGAATTCGGCATTGCAAAGTATGCAACCAATGAATGTGCTGGTTTTTATCAGAGTTTCCAAATGTGGCGATAGATTCGTTCACACGCTCACTATGCGCGGAATTCGGCATTGCAAAGTATGCAACCAACACATTCGTTGGGTTTTATCAGAGTCTCCAAACGCGGCGATATATTCACACGCACTGCTGTCATAAATAAACACCCAAAAAAACCGGTGGGAAATAGGTAAGGTAAGTTGCCCGGAGTGCACCCGCAGCTAACCCGCATAGGTTTTTTTGCAAACCGCCTATGCAAGCCAAAACAGGTATTGGGGTGCATTTTAAGACGCCGTCGTGTTGCCGAGGCTTCATCCCCTTTCCTCCTCTCTCTCCTGCCGCCAAGCACCGTCTCTTCTGTACTCATACTTTTGCCTGATACGCATACCATGTCGCTAGTTGATCTCCCGCTGGTTACGCTCACCAACCCCGATGCCGCGTTCCCGTCGCTGTTCGTTCTGCACCTGAACCATGGAACGGAGAACCGGTTTACTCGGCAGTTTGTCAGCGAGATAATGCAGGCACTGGACAAGGTCGACCAGCTGCTCGACCAGCTCGATAGCGAACAGGCCTCGCGGGGCGGCGCTCTGGTGACCACTAGCACGGGCAAGTTCTTCAGCAACGGACTGGCCATCGAAACCGCCATGAAAGAGGGCGATGCGTTCTACATCCCGTATCTGCGCATGCTCGCTCGCCTGCTCACCTTCCGCATCCCCACGGTGGCCGCGATCAACGGACATGCGTTCGCCGGCGGCTGCATGTTTGCCATGGCGCACGACTACCGGGTTATGCGCGCGGACCGCGGCTGGATCGCGATGAACGAAGTGGATATCGGCATTCCGCTGATCCCGGGCATGGCGGCAATTGTCAAGGCCAAGATCACGAACGCCAATTACCTGCGCGACTGCCTGCTCACCGGCCACCGCTTCAAGTCGTCGGACGCGCTGGCCGGCGGCTTCATCGACCGTGCAGTACCCGAGGACAAGCTCATGGACACTGCCCTCGAATACGCCCGCGCCTTGGCTCCCAAGGCCAGCGGACTGACAGCAAAGCTCCATCTGATCAAGGCCGAGATGTACCGCGAGACCGTCATTTTGCTGCTCGCCGGCGGCACCACGCCCGGCGGCTTCCTCTCCAGGCTTTAGACCATTTTACCCAGATGAAATGCTAATTACAGCTTAGAGCCAATACGTGCTGTCGTCTGCCGGCACTATTCTGGTGTACTCGGCCAGCGCATTCTCGTGGACAGCATCCGAGATGGCAACAAACAGGCAGTTGGCGTCGGGCGAGAACGCAGCACCCGCCACCTCGCCCATAAACTCGACGTCCTGCGCGCGCTCGAACAGCCCCGTCTCGTAGACATGTACGTAGTCGGCCGGCTCGGCCGCCAGCAAGAAGCCGCCGCACGAGCTAAACCGCACATGCCGCATAGCGCCCAAGTAGCCGCAGAGCACCGCCACGGGGACGCGCGGCCACCGCACGTCGTACACACGCACGCTCGAGTCCTGGCTGCCCGTGGCCACCAGCCGCTCGTCGGGGCTGATTGCGCAGGTAAACGCATGGTCCAGGTGGCCCTGCAGCGGAGCCACCGCGGCCAGGCCCTGGCGCGGGTCAACCACCAGGGCCTGCAGGCTGTCACCCACCACGCAACCAAACGCGCCGCTGGCCGCCTCGGCGGTGCAATTAACCGGCCATTCAAACAGCGCACTCTCGGTCGCCTCCATGCGCTCCACGTTGACCAGATCGACACGCCCGCTATTGCGCGCTACCGATATCCCCCGCCCGGTCGGCGTTGCATGAGTCACCATGTCGGCGCCCAGCCGCGCTTCCGCCACGCTGCCTTCTCCCCACAGCGACTTTGCGCAGATGCGCCCCTGGTAGTCGCCGGCAAACACCACGCCAGCGTCCACGCAGAGCGCACTAAGCCGGAACGCATCCGGCAGCGAGCTGCGCGCCAGCACGCTGGTGTGCCGCCGGCGCCACGGGTCCCACTGCTGCACGCCATCGGCGTGCCAGTAGAACACGTCGTAGCTGCTCGTTGCCCACACCAAGTCGCGCAGCTGGAAGTGGCTCACCTTGCACCGGCTCTTGTCCCCGGTCACCGAGTACCGGAGCCGAAAGTACTCGTGCGTGTTGTCCACGCAACGCGCCTGCTTGCGCACCGTCTGCACATCGTGTGGAACTCCTTGGTATTGCGGGTACACTTCCCGTCGGTACTCCATGTACATGCGCCGCTGCGGCTCGCATCCGCTCCACCGATATCCCTGGACATCGATCCCGCGCGCCATATCTGCCTGTGTAACCTCCGATATCTATCACGAGTTACGTAGACAAGCCATTAGCCACATCAAAGTCGATAGTAGGAGACACAGCCGCCCAGTAGTTTACCTCGGCCGGGCGCCCAAACATCTGCGCGGCGTTGGACAAGAAGTCCCAGGTGGCAGCTGCCGTCCCGCCAGGCGTGTTAACCTGCGTCGGCGTCGGACTGTCTGTTGCCTCTGGCCCTTGCTGTCCGACGTATCTTTCAGGCGGATCGAGCACCAGCTGCTGCAGCTGTCGCGCAACCCTGTGCTCGTCCGTCGATGCATTGCTGGCCTCGCCGCCGTTCATGCCGTAGCCGCCATTCCGCGCGTCAAAGTACGTTGACAATATGCTGTGGTCAAGCCGTGTGGCCGTGCTCATATAAATTCCAAAAAATCGAGGACAAATCGAGCCGCGCAATGCGCAAGATGAACAGAAATAAAGTCTAAAAAAACGTGCCGATTTTTATTCGCAAGGGAGGGTCAAAGAAGATAAATGCCGCAGTTTCAGGATACTCCCCCACACTTGAAGAAAAGTCTTGGGGCTAATTGACTGATGCTGGCTCGACGGTGGTTTGCCGGTCAGAGAACTGGGTTTCCTGCATATTCCACATATCCCGATACACGCCGTTAGCCTTTAGCAGCTGCGCGTGCGTCCCCTGCTCGACGACCTGGCCGTCTTTGAGCACAAATATCACGTCCGCGTCCATGATAGTGCGCAGCCGGTGGGCGATGAAAATGGCCGTGCACTTTTGCTGGTCCAGCACCTCGCGGATGTTGTTTAAGATCGACCGCTCGGTCGACACGTCAAGCGCTGAAGTGCACTCATCGAAGAACAGTATCGGCGGCTGCTTCAACAGCGCGCGTGCCAGGGCAATCCGCTGTTTCTCGCCGCCCGAGA
>JANBSC010000043.1:1474-21317 GCA_027578055.1 Coemansia sp. RSA 2611
TAATAATAATAATAATAATAATAATAATAATAATAATAATAATAATAATAATAATAATAATAATAATAATAATAATAATAACCTAGTGAAATATTCTCCTATAGATTTTCACATTGCTTTAACTTGGCTATTAAAGTTGTCTATTGCTAGCTAAACAATTAAGCTAACATTTTATGCACAATTGTTTGCATTGATATTCAGATTATTTGTTGGTGTAGGCTGCATAATATTAGAAAGCCTGTTGGTAACATGAGTAACTTTGAAATGTACTGTTTTGTCCAAAAGTAATCTTATGCGTGCACGAGGGTTTTTGAATACAACAGCATAATAATAGTGTAAATATTGCGCATGTTAAAGACAGAAAACAACAAGATGAAATAAAATAACAAACAAGCTAAAAAATTTAAAAAAAAGTGGACACTGCAGCACACTCAAAAAAAGTTGTAACATCCTAGCCTAAAAAAATTTCTGTCTTTTAAATTAAATAAAATCAGGTAAGCTTATAAAATAATCACTGTGTGCTAAAAAATTAATTAAAATGCATGCAAACACATTGCAAATCTTTTAATAAAAAAAGCCAAAATGCACCGTTTTTACATTGTCTACACTGTGTCTATCCAATACTGCAATATTGGCAGATGGCTCCGCAGCAGCAACGCAGTACATTATGTGAGTCTCAGGTAATTATTTAGCTATTAGTGTAAAAATTGTTGCAAGCTGTGGTATATAAACTTACTTTTTTTCTCTGGTTATTTTCTCTCCAAACCAAAACCATCTTCTCCAATTTTTGTTGGCTGCCTTGAATTAGTGCTCAAGTTTACTTTATTATCTATTATCGCAATGAAAACATCAATTACCCTTACCGTTATCTATACGCCTACAGGTGCTCAAGGCACAACAACCATATGGTATGGAGATGATATATCAGACAAACTAAAAGCAAGCTTGTTTGCAGATTCAGCCAAGGCTAAAGCTCAATCATTGAGCGGAGGTAAAGCAGTAACGTTTGAGGAACGTTCTGGAACAACTTACAAATATAAGTAAAATTAATGAAATACTAGAGTGCAGAGGTTGCATGCAGACGTGTATGCACAATTGCCCCAAATCTACACTTTAGAAATATATCTACTAATTATTTTGAACATGGCGTGTGCCATTAACTGAACTAGTTCAATTAAATAAACAGTTGCAATAATTTTAAAACCTAAGCCTATGTGTTTTTTTGAGCTCTGCTACATTTAATTTTTTGGTTATCACAAGAAACTACAGCTGTTATAGCTAATTAATATGAACTTCCATATACAAAATTTATTCAAAATAAATATTTAATTTAATACAATTGCTTTTAGCACACATCAGCTAATAATTTATAAAAACCAATAATAATAACTACTAGACGTGCCTACGACTTGTAGCACAACAGTAATATAAATATTACAAGCATGTATGTATACTACTGGCCGGTATAGATAATCGGCAGTTAAACATGCCAGCTAAGTGTTTACAAGAAATAATTGCAAGCTGCTTGTGTTGTGACTCAGGAGATTAAAGAATTGAACTCTGAATTAGAGTAAACAAGATTGTATGCAGACAGAGCCAATGCATGTGAGAAAAGTGGCAAAATTTAGCAGACAATCCCTACACCAACACAAGGGGGAATAACAGGATTAAGCACCTTTGGCTGGTTTTGTAAGTGTCTTTTGAGGAATCTTTGGTTGCTCATAGACCAGGTTACTAAACATATCTCAAGGAATGTGCCTTTGAGCTCAAATGCATACTTATACACAATTATGCAGCTTGAGTTCTCAGTGCGATCAATTACATCAGGAGTTGTGTGACTTGGGATAATCACCTGTTAATGGTCTAAGCTAAGAGGGTGGTCAAACCCATCAGGCTGAGCTACACCTGGCTGGAGAAACAAAGATTACAGGTAATTATTTTTAACTTGTTGCACTTCTTGTATGCCTATTCGCCAAACAAACTGGGCATGTTGGAGCACATTTTGAGGGCAATTCTTTACAAGCCACTAGCCATCTTGGGCTTCACAATGTACTGGGGAGAAAGGCTAGCCAAGGCGCCCTGTGGCTGCTACCACAAGTGCACTACCTAGCTATGACAGTAAATATGGCAAATTTGGGGAAATCGCCACACAAGGAGTGATCTGGCAGTTGGATGCTACTGAGGAGCAAAATACAAATTACTACCTTGGTTACAATGGGCTAAATGCTGCTGGCAAACTGGGTAGAAATATATTTATGCCCACAACAAGACATAACTCTGGCCAGCAAGATAGAAGTGCAACAAGTCCTTGATGGATCACCATGCTGGCAGGCACAATCGCAAATCAATGCAACATAGATTTAATCATTGACAGGTCACTGTGCCAGCAACAGAAAAGGCACTGCAATGCACGAGTAATAATAAGCAACCTGGCAGAACCCTAGCCATTCTGCTGGGACAAAGTTGCATAGCAACAGACAACTCAACAACAATTCTGCTGTGCCAGACAGGCACAGCTGTGGACAACTTCATGACAATCATTGTACCGAGAAATGCAAATGGTGATTAAAGCAAAGCCAAGCATGTAGGAAATTAGTTTGCGCTTGAAGCAATATGGTCATTATTCCAAAAAACATCAAGGCCAGAAAACCATGCCATAAAATAGGCCTGCAGTTTCATGTGCACTTGTGGCCAGCTGCACTGTGGCAGTGGCCAATTCTCGGTTGCCACCACAAATGCAGAAGGCTACAGTTGCATGTTGAATTGGGTAAAAACCTTGCAAAATTGTTAGGCAACATTTCAAAGTTTTATGGCAGGTATTACTGAAGCAGCCCAGCATGCTTTAATGCCAAACTTTTTTAGCTAGATCCTTGGGGTCTCTTTAAACCCATTATTTAACCCATTATTTAAAGATCATATCAATACTTTTACAAACATTCTGCCAAGAACATCACTGCCACCATAGCTAGTGGCAAACCATCTCGTGTGCAAGCCCAATAGGACAAGTATTTTTTTTGACTCTACTGAAGGTACTTGTTCCGGCAGCCATAAAAAGAGACAGTGTCCTCATAGCCTCCCGCGTATTAATGAACCTGCTGCTATGCCAATTCTCCTATTTATTAGCGTTTCTAAAAGCAAGCACAGTGCTTTTTTTTCTCTGCATTCTTATTGTTGAGATTCTCGCTGCTTCCAGCATGTGCGAGTTCTCAATCCAATGCTATAAACCTAATGGAGTATAATTGTAATGCATCTTGCAGGCGCGGCCCTAAGAGTACTGACAAACTGGTGCAAACATACATATTATTCAGACAAGTGTAGGAATAATCAGTAGAAAATGGAGATGCGTATGTGAGCAGTGTTGGGCCATCCGGGCCAGCTGCAGCACTCATGCTCAACAAATGGTGCCTCGCAGCACCACATAAGTAGGGGTTTTATGAGCGGCTTGGCTTTGAGCTGGTTGGCAACGTGGATTCCGTCGAATGTGTGTTGCCTGAATAAACAAATAAAACCCGTCGCTAGCATATACCAAACACTAATCTCTTTCTCACAACTTGATATAATAAACTATACCAAGTGAAAACCCCTGCCTAAAAAACCACCTAGTCTGCCCTTAGCCATCTTCCAAAAAAGCAAAAGCACCCGGTTAGCCATTACTGGCACAAATAATTCTCCCAACCATTGCTGCTTTAATAACCGCCAAGTTCTCTTTCCTTTGTGTAGCTAATTAATTAGCACTATACAAGTAAAATGAAGATAAAAGAAACCACAATGCACTAACCGCTCCATTATCTGTGCTTTTTTTCTATGGCTTTTGCTGCCCCTTTCTAGCTATATTAAATTAGACCGGATATTAATTTTTTAATGCACCATATTACAAAAATTTATTAAATGAAATTCTTCCCTAGGTTGTCTCGCAAAGTGCAACACTAGCAAGAATGAGAAACACAAACTGCTATTATAAATAGCAAACTGATTTCCTGTCCATTCCATGTCCATTAAAACCCAACCACCATCACACCCATCAGCTAGCACTGCTATTTGCCTTTCAAATTTTTAACTATCTTTTTTAAACCCCCAAATATCTACAACATGATACCTGCAGGAGATCTCCATAAATATGGCAAATTTTCAATTGCTGCCTGGTATAATACGCAGTTATCAACTGAATATATAGGTAAACTAGACAATGTTACCACTGATGATACCGAACAAACTATTGAAGAAAAAGTTAGAATAAAGGCCGAGAAAATTATCAGAGAAAGAAATCTATTCCCTGGTTCTAGATTTGAAAAAATTATAACTTATTCTGACAAAAGTGTTTCTTATCAGGTTAGAGTTTGCTAATTGCTGTGCAAGTTATTTTTACAAAAAAGGTAATTTGTTAACTAGCATTTGGAATTATACTAATTTATATTTTTAAACTGGTTGAAGTTGTGAAATAAACAATATTGGTACTCTAAATAATTACTGTGGGTGGGTTAATGTTTGCTTGGCTTTAAATTCAAGGATTACAAAATATTTTTACACCTGTGCCAAATTCAGATAAAACCCCAGAATTAAGGTTTTAATCTAGCCAACTATATAATTGAAGTGTATAAATTTTTTAAATAGTTGATTTTAATGTATTATTTTAGTGGTAGAAAAAATTATAGCAAAGTATCCTTAGTAACCAATTAAAAATTTATAGGCGATACGTAAGTAAAAAATAACCTTTTGAGTTTTTATTGTTGCTGGTGTTGCAATGTCAACAGGCTTCGTCGGGGGCGCAGAGCCTAAAACTGTCTGTCACCTGACCTGGACGGTGTCCAACAATTGGCGGTGAACGGCTGAACTTTAAGAGTATGAAGGGGCAAAATTTCATTCATAAACTGGGAAGACAACGGGTTTTTTAGACAAGAAAAACTCATAAGCGGCTAAGGGAATGGCTGCTGGTTTTATACTCCAGAGAGCGTGGGTGGTCATAAACTAGGCAAACTATTCTAACACCAGTGTCTGCGCATTGGTGCAGATACTATGAATGCCCTCAAAGGAATCAGAAATTCCTTACAGAAATCCGATTATTATGGGCACAGTTGAGCACAGGGTAGCCACCCGGGGTTCGGTAGGTAGCTCGCCCCACTTCGGGGGCCTCGCAACAGCATATAACTGCTGAAAGGTAATAAAATGCTGCCTGCTTCAACTACAAGCACACTAACGCACTTACAACATATAGCTTTTGCTGAATGCATATGTTATGCAAACGGCGGCTGCTAATAGCCATACTATTAAGTTTAAATTCTAGATAGATTAATAGCTAAGTTTTTTGCACTCTGGCTGTCCGCATTGCAGCAACACCATAGCTACAGTTATTAGAAAGCAACGCTTCAAGACATATGTGGGTTTGACACAAATGGTTAAAGATTTTAAAGTGCAATAAGAAGAAGAGTGATTGGAAAAATGTGCAATGCAAAAAAGCAAAGAGTAGGTGGTCAATACTGTCCACCCTAAAAAATCATCGACGAAGCTGGCCAGCAGAATTCCCAAATGCTTCCATTGCACGTTAGTCCCAAAAAACTATTAAAAGCCAAAATAGACAAAGACTAAAAGACAGTTGTTTAACAGAATGCAGTTGGCCAGCAATGAATTTTAAAAAAAAACTTACAAAGCCCCATTTTTATTATTTGCAATTGCTTGGCGTTGTTCTTTTGTGGTATTCCTTTTTAATGCACCCCATTTTCTTTGCAAAAACGCAGACAACAAAACAACAGGGGCTTTTTATGACCTTTTTTGCAATTTTTTTTACAATTTCCATGGCAAATGCAGCAGCAAAATTATACCTGGGTAAGATTAAATTTTTCTGCTACTAGTACAAAAAAATTGACGTCCGACTATGTAAACCCTGCCTATTGCTCGATTTTTTTATCTTACACTGTCAAAGCTTTTTATTATTATTTTACTCTATTAGCTATCTTGCACTAGTGCACACTTTTCATTGTGTTTTCTGCCAATTATGCCTGACATAGCTGTTACTGTTTGTTTTGCATGACAAGAATAAGAATAAAATTACCAGACATTCAAAACCCGTAAAGGCAATTGCACATGAAACGTATACAGACTACAATAATAGAATTAATAAAACGAAGTGGAAAATATATAACTAATTAAACACAAATTGCAGTGATTATTATTTACCAACTTTAGATGGCACTTATTTATATAGTTATAACTTTATATTAATGTAATGTTGCAGGGCCCTCGATGGGGAGTGAGCTACCCACCAATTCCTGAGTAGCTACCCCGTGCTTTCCTGAGCCCATAATAACTGGATTACTTATGAGGAATTTTCAATTCCTTTGTAGGTATTCGAAACGTTTGCACCAGTGCAGAGATACTGGTTGTGAAGTAATTTGCCTAGTTTTTGACAATCCATTTCCTAGAGTATAAAACCAGTAGCCATTCCTCTAGACGTTTACGAGTTTTCATTGTCTAATAACACATTGTTCTTCCTGCTATCCAAAAAGCTACTTGCTTTTATAATCTTTCAAGTTCCGCCGTTCGCTGCCAATTACAGGACACTGTCCAGGTCAAGTAATCTATAGTCCCAGGCTTTGCGCCCCTCCTCAACGAAGCCCGGCAATTTTGCAACATTAACAACATACGCCGTTTATACCAAATCAGCTGACGCTTACTTGCATAGTGTTTGAACCACTACGGTTATGGTGTAGCTATAATGTAAACAGTTATTGTTTACAGACTTAATAACTATGCTGCAAGTAATTTAATAGCAATGACAAGACTATGTTAAGCTGCTATCTGCATAATATAAGCGCGTAGCAAGTAATTTATATGCCGTGTGTATTTTATTGTGCTTACAATTGTTGCAAGCTGCTTGCACTTACTTTTTGCAAACAGTTAGCTGCTATGTGCAACTAACCGCTAATTACATTGGCCAGTAAAAAACTTTTGTAACAATATACTGTGGCATTTGGCTGTTAATTGCAGGTGCGCCTAATAATGTTTGTGTACTTCTTTAATACAAATTTAATAAAGGCCATATTTTTGTGTGCTAAATGAAACTGCATTCTTTTAATTTGCTAATTCGTAACTAATCTTGCACATGTAATATCTGATTAATAAGTTATAAAATTCATGGTTTGTAGTGACAACCCAAACATTGAATATGGCAAAAGCAAAAGCAAACGCAATGAACTAGTATTTTAATATTTTAGCAGCTGTTTATTAAATAAAACTGACTAAGCTAAAGGCATTCATCATGACAAAAAGCAGTTAAATTCTGATAAATATATTTCTTAAGTGTAAATTTGGGGCAATTGTGCATACACGTCTGCATGCAACCTCTGCACTCTAGTATTTCATTAATTTTAGTTATATCTGTAAGTTGTTCCAGAACTTGACTCAAACGTTACTGCTTTACCTCCGCTCAACGATTTGGCTTTTTGCTTGGCGGAATCTGCAAACAAGCTTGCCTTTAGTTCTGCTGTAATATTATTTCCATACCATATAGTTGTACTGCCTTGAGCGCCTGTAGGCGTATAAATAACAGTAAGGGTAGTTGATTTTGCCATTGCAATAATAAATGACAGAGTAAACTTAGATACTAATAAAAAGTAGCTAACAAGAGTAAAAGAAAAGGATGGAAGTTGGTTTGGCAAAAATGACCAGAAAAAAGTGAGCTTATATACCACAGCTTGCAACAATTTTTACACTAATAGCTAAATAATTACTAGAGGTTCACATAATGTTCAGCGTTGCTGCTGCAGAGCCATTCACCAATGTTGTACTATTGGGTAGACATAGTGTAGACAATGTAAAAATAGTGCTTTGCAACATGTTAATTAAACAAAACATTGTGTTTTATTAAATTGCATTTTAGTAAGCGCCCTTAAAACCACAGGCGAATTGGCTGCAAATGTCTAAGAATTTTTTAGCCCAAAATTAATTAAACCCGGTGCATTATTGGCTTTTTTATTAAAGGTTGTGCAATGTGTTTACATGCGTTTTAATTAATTTTTTTGCACACAGTGATAATTTTTAAGCTCACGTGATTTTTATTAAATTAAAAAACCCACAAATTTGTAGGGTTAGGTAGTTGCATATTTTCTATGTGTTGCAGTGACCACTGTTGCAAAGTCGCTGGGCTTTGCCGGGGGTGTAAAGCCCAGGAACGTTGGTCACCCGACCTGGACAGTGTCCTGCAGTTGGCAGCGAACGGCGGAACTTCAAAGAGTATATAAAGCAAGTAGCTTTTTAGATAGCAGAAAGAAAAATGTGTTATTAGACAACGAAAACTCATAAACAACAAGGGAAATGGCTGCTGGTTTTATACTCCGGGCAGCGTGTTGCCAAAAGCAGTTTGTCAAAACTAGGCAAACTACTTCACAACAAGTGTCTGCGCACTTGTGCAGATACTTACTATGCCCACATAAGATTTAGAAATTCCTCATAAGTAATCCAGTTATTATAGGCTTGGGAAAGCACAGAGACAGGTCCTCTAAGGTCCTAAGGAACTGGGATAGCCAACCCAGGATTGGTGGGTAACTTACCCTCCTTGGGGGCCTTGCAACAAAATAAATTAATATTTGCGTTGATATAGTAATAATTATATTTACTCTTTTAGACTAGACTTAAAAATTTAGTTGCAGAATCCTGCAACAGGTCAGCAACGCAACGGTGTAGTCTTAGCTAATAAGTGCATTATTAATTGGCATGGGTGCAATTATAAGTTTACATAGTGTTCAATAACTTTTGATCTAACATCAGTCTGGCTGCTTTATTGCATTACAATAATGGCAAAAAGCTAATAAAATATACTAAACCTGGTAATTTCTACACACCTGGTAAACATTATTACTAGCTTTCACATGTTTTAAATGATAGCAGGTACTATATTAACCCACAGCACAAAATATATAGTAGGTGTTAGTCTATTGTACAAGTGTTGTTTTGTCGTAATGATAAGTTAAAAATGTTGGCAATGTCAGTGTTGATGCATTTATTACATATTTAAAATGTATAACAAGAAAAGTAATTTTATTTAAGTTTAACATTATTTTGAAAAAGAAAAATAAAACAACTTATTTATAACAACATCACGGCTGCCAGTGTGGCCATAGTCCACAGCAGCGGCTGCTTTTTACAGTTATGTTAACACTTAAACACACGATTAATGCCGTCGTTCTGACAAAAGCGGATGTCTTTATTGCGCTTGGATTTTGATGACGCGTTGTCTGTAATTAATACGTGCACTTCATTATTCAAATCAAATTTTTAGAACGGTTTATCGGCTTGCGGACATTTGTAGCTGCGAGAGGGTTTAGGCCCAGTATTGTGCGCACGGGTGCAGCCGCAGCAATAATAACGGTGCCTAGTATTGTAGAGGAAATTAAATTAGAAACAATAAAAAATAAGTAAAAAAAAGGTTGGCACTAGTTTTACCTTAAAAGTTCCATAGGTAAGCTGGCCCCGCAACCCCCGCTGTAGAAACATAAAAAATGCAAAATAAAGTTGGTAAAAAAAGAAACCCTGTCTTTCATGAATTAAACAAGACAGTGGAGCATACTAAAAGAAATGCACAAAGCCCCAAAAATAAATGCAACCCGTGTAATAATTCTTGGCGTTCTTGGCGCTCTTGGCAACCATTTGTGTAAGAAAATAAAAGAAATCCATTGAAAAGTGTAATTTACGCCTTATCTTCTTAGAAATCGTTTTTTCCTTAACAAACAATAAAGAATTCTCACGAAAGCATGTCAGCACCCGTGCAAATATTTTTTAGAAAAGTGTAAAGCAATCCTACAGGCCAGGTTATATAAACCCTTGCATCTGCTGCAAATTGTTTTTTTTTAAACTGACATTTTTCCATTTTATTTTTTTGGCAAGGTAGCTATACCTATTAAACTAGTTTATCAATTTTTACTACGCTAAGAATGAAGACTAATAAGACAGTTACGGTTATATTAAAAACCAAGGAAAATTGTATGGGAAAAACCGGGTATGGACGTATTGATTATGGAACAAATGTACCTGAGGCAAATTTAATAAGCATGTTCAGATGTGCTGCTGATATTCAATTAGAAGCAATGGGTGGCCAAGGTGCAGTATATGTGGAAAATACGGTGTCAATTAATAGCCCTGTGTTTGAATATAAGCAGGCAGGAGTAGAATAATATAATATGTCAGAGTAAGGCTAGAAAAATAGTTACAGGTAAAAATATTTACATTATATCATCTTTTTTATTTAGTGCAAATTGAAATAAGCTAATTTAAATAAATATCTTAAAAAACTTAATGTGCATAATTATAAATTATAGGTTTTAAAGTTAGCAGTTAAGACATTTTCAGCAAACCTCGCAGCTGTATGCAAAAAAATTGTCTGCAGGTTTGAAGTAGTAAACAATTAGACAAAATATACTGTTCCTGCATACAATATTTAGCTTATGCTTTAGCTTTACGCACGCACTTTGTTTAAAAATGCATAATTTTATTATTACGCACATACAAGATTAGATAGCAAATGAATAGGGGTATTACATTCCATTTACAACGCTGTTATTTTATCTTAATAGTTTTATTATACATTTGCTAGTATAGTTAACGTCACACTCCCAGTACAAAAAGTAAATATTTGTGGTGCCACAAGGCGCCATTCATTCAGGATAGGCACTGTGGCAGGTCCGGACGGCCCGACGCTGCTTGCATTTACCATTTTTTGCAGATAATTCCTGCAAACGCCCGAATAGCACAAACGTCTACACCAACTAGTTAATACTGGCTAAGCTGCGCCTGCTAGATGTGCCGCGGTCTATCCTTAACTGACTCATGATGCTAGGCAAAAATGTTGCATACGCTGGCAGTGGCAACAAACTTAGCTACAAACAATCCAAAGACGTTGGCTTCATTGCTCTTGCATATGCAGTTGCCAGCTAAGACAGATATTTTGCTCCTTGGTTAGTGTGCACAATTTAGACGGGTTGGTTGCTAGCTAAGGCAACCGCAGATTTTATTTCGCCAAAATTGTAGTGTCATTAAGAAGCGTAAAAACTTGTAAAGTAACCAATTTCTATCCCAATAATTAGGCTAAAAACAGTTTGTCATTGGAGTGCGCTGGCCCGCTCCATTTAAACATGCCAAGGACTTTTTAATTTTGCCCAGTTATCTTGCCAAGTTTTTTTTTTCATTTTGCAAGTAAATGTCGCCTACTGCATCTGCAGCGGCGGCCGCAAAGTGGTTACTCCTGTGGTGCAGCTGGCCACACGTGTCCTCAAAACTGCAGGTTTGTTGGATGGCACTGTCCGCTTGGCTTAATGTCGTTTGGGAAATTGTCTCCATTGCTTCTATCTTTCAGCATTCCCTTGCATGCTTTGCCTTGTACGGTCGCCAAGTTTGGCACAGAGTTGTTAGTTGTCATTTACCTTCTATGGTACAACAATTGTTTGTAAAATTGTTTGCTGCCACGCTTCTTCGGTAAAGCAAAACGGCCTGGGCCCTGCCGGGCTGCTCGTCATTAGTCGTGCATCGCTGTGCCTCCCATTGGCACATTGGTATTACGTAAAGGTTATATGTTGTTATGCCGTTTAGGCATGTCCAAATCATGCGGCTCTTGCTGGATAGCTTGTAAATTTAGTGTGCAACAATTTATTATTGCCCCCGCTGGCGCCATGGTCCATTGAGGATCCGCTGTACTTCTATTCCGCTAGCCACCCGTCTCAGCCCGTCGTGGATGTAACTGTATTTTTACCCCGCTTGTCAGCGGCATTCGCCCGTCGCGACCACGGAGGCATTTATAACCCACTCCTTAGTGGCATCTGGCCCGTAAATAAATTGTTCTTCGGACTACGACTCTCCCAAATTTGCAAAAAAAAACCAATAACATGAGCCACCGCACTCGCGGCGGCGACCACTCCGCGGCTGATGCCGCGGAGTGCGGTGGCTATTCTTTCTATCCAGCACTTTGCAGGGTTTAAAAAGACTAGCTGTCCGTCAAAAATTGCCTCGAAATATGCACCAATCCGCCTAATTCGGTCGGCGAATTGGTTCCCAAAAAGTGAACGTAAATAAATCGTAAAAATCGTCCGCAATATCTTTCCTGCTTCTTGAGCCGTTGTAGCTCAGCCAAATAGGCCAAACAGCCGGTTTTTAATTTAAGCCAATAGTAGGCAATCATCCGGGATCGCGTGGTCACCGATGTGATCAGTAGCACCAAGGATTCGGGCCGCATAATCGCACATAAGCCTGCATCTAAAATCTTGGAGCCAAGCCCTCAGCTTGCATCTAATATTTCGGCCTACAGTCAACCAAAAAAATTTAAAAGATATTTCCAGAACTGGGCAAACACGCTCTAGTCCTTCATAAATCTAGTTTGTTGGAACAGCAACTGTCTGTAAATTCCGGCTGCACTTCCCGCCTGCGTTGATTCTGCCCACCCACAATTTTGTTCATTCTGCCTTGGACTCCAACTCCGAAGTCAACTGTGTCACGACATATGTTTTTTTGTGTGCTGTGCCATATTTGAAAATTTAATAAATACTTCAAACCATGTAATTTGTTTGTTGTAAGCTTATCAAATTTTTTCATGTACAAAATAAATTGAAAACTTTTATTATAATTGGATGCAATTTAACAAAAACAAGCGTCTTTTTATTTAAAAAAACGTTTATAAAAACTACAATGCGCACCGGTAATTAATAACACAACAAAACTGTTTAGTGTAGCTAGTAGCGTTTATACTGCTGGCTAAATAAATAACGGGCATTAGCACATAAAAGATAATAGTTTGCTAAAAAGTAGTGGCAACCCACCTGCAGCAACCGAAAGCGCACAAAAATACAAACAGCAAAGAGCTTAACCAAACGCATTTGCCATGCAGATGGCGGCTGTTAACAGTCTTGCTATTAACTTTAATTTTTACGTAGCATAGTAGTTAAAGTTTTTGCATACTGGCTGTCCGTATTGCAAAAACATCATAGTTACAGTGTTTTGAAGGATACACATCAAAGCATAGGTAGGTTTGAAGTAAATAGTTAATGTTAGTATAACATAATAATATAAAGAAAAATAGAAAAAAAAACCTGAGCAAAGCGGAAATGCAGGAAAACGGTGGGCGATGCCATTCACCCTGTAAAAATTTATCGATAAAGCTGGCCAAAAATGCCCTTAATTTTTGCGCTTCAGCTGCAAAGAAACCTATAAAGGCGAGACATGTAAAAACCCCTTTAAACAACGCGCACCCAACTAGTGAAGCAAAAAACTTACAAAGCCCTAATTTTATTAGACAAGGCTTTGCACAATTCCTTTACAATTTTCCTTTTTCGTGCATTCACAAGGTATTTGGCAAGAGCACAAAGGATTAATAGGCGGAGCTTGCCATTTTCAATCAAGCTATTGTGTCCATTCTGCCCTATTTCTTGCCCCAAAATTTAGTGACAACCGCACCCATGTTAGATGAAAATTATTAATGTTACAAGTGTGGAGCAATTCAGCATGTCGGGGTATATAAACCATTTCATCTGCTGGCATTTTTTATTTTCTTCGACCATCACCAACTTGCTTTTATTCTTACTCCTAATAGCTAGCCTTAATTAACAAATATACCCTATACCTAACTATTATCACTATGCCATCTACAACACTTACTGTTATTTATACACCTACAGGCGCTAAAGGTTATACAACTGTAGACTATGGAAGTAACATATCATCTTCGCAAAAGGCAAGCTTGTTTGCAGCCTCTGCCATGTGGAGAGCGCAGACATTAAGTGGTGGTAGAGCAGTAACATTTCAGTCACGTACTGGATCAACCTACAAATATAACTAGAATTAAGTAATTGGTAAAGTGTGGGGGGTAGCATGCAGACGTGTGTGCACAAATGCCCCAAATTTACACTTTCTAAGTATATTTATGAGGATTTAACTACTTTTTAACATGGCGCTTGCCATGAACTGAACCAGTTCAATTTAATAAACAGCTGTTATAATACTAAAACTGAGATAATAAAATCTTACATGTACTGCTCCATATTTAATATCTCGAATAAACACTATATATTATGTTTTTATGGCTAGCTTAAATAGGTTTATGTAAAAAAATTCAAATGGTAATATTATTAATTTAATTTAATTCAACTACTTTATGCACACAAAAGTTAGGTTTTATTTATTTATTAAATTAAAGTTTATACATAGCTATTAGGCGCGCATGTAATTAATAGCACAACAGAATGGTTTAGTGTAGCTAGTAGCTTTTACACTACTAATTATATAAATAACGGGCATTAGCACATAGAAAAAATAGATAGCAAAAAAATAGTAACAACCCACTTGCATCAAACGAAAGCGCACAAAAATACTTACAACATATAGCGTTGCTAAACGCTTATGCCATACAGATTAAAATTGTTTATAGTGGTGTTATTGGCTTTACATTTCACGTAGCGTAGTAACTAGGGTTTTGCACACTGGCTGTCCGTATTGCGGCAACACCATTGCTACAGTGCTTTAGAAAGCTACGCTTCAAGACATATGTAAGTTTGCCACAAATGGTTAACGTTGCTAAAACGCAATAGCAAAAACGTAATTGAAAGAAAAATGGACAAAGCAAAAAAAAAACAAAAACAGGCGGGCGATGCCGTTCATCCTGAAAAATTCATCAAGGAAGCTGGCCAACAGAATTTCCGTCAGTTTACTTTGCGCGTTAGTTCCAAAGAAAACTAACAAAAGTCAGAAAAGACAAAAGCAAAAAAATCCCCTTTTAACAAAATGTAGTTGGCTAGCGACCCATTCAAAGAAAAATTTACAAAAGCTCCCTTTTTATCTCTGGCAAATGCTTGGCGCATTTTTTCTTTTAAAGCACCCCATTTAATGCATTCCTTTTTGTTTTTGTCCAAAATGCAAAAGGAAATCCCAAAAAAAATCCCACCCTTTAATGCTTTTTTTTTGCAATTTTTAAAAGCCCTTTTAAAAAAAACCTTAGCAAACGCAGCAGCAAAACTAAGCCCAGTTAAGATGAAAATTTTCTGCCATTAAAGCAAAAAAATATTTATGTCCGGCTATATAAGCACTACCTATTGCCCACTTTTTCTTTCACTATTTACTATCAACTTGCTTCTACTATTATACTATTTTTTAGCTAACCTACACTAGTGCATACTTTTTATTGTGTTTTTGCCAGTTATGTCTTACAACACTATTACTGTTGTTTTGTATAACAAAAATAATGTTGAAACAGCCAGAAAATCTAAACACGTATTTTCAATTGCAGGTGAAACGTATGAAGAGCACAATAAAAGAATTGATGCAACTATGTGGGAAATATTTAATGAGTTAAACACTAGTAACAATAACTATTATTGGCCAAAACAAGACCAAACTTATTCATATACTTATAACTATTATATACAGTAACTCAAACATTTAAAAAATTACAATTGAAAGTATGAGAGTTGCTTAAATTCAATTTGTTACTTTACTAAGCTGTGCTGTTTAGTATTATATTTAGGTAATGAGTTATTACTAATCAATATCTTATTGAAGGTTCAATATATTTAAATTAACATGTTAACAGCATAATACTGTTATTTGTTACCATTATCTTTAGCATAAAAATGTTAGCATATAATACAGCAATGTAACATAGAAATAAATGAAGTTAAGAATATATATTTTATTACAAATCATTATGCCAACTAGGAGAGTAACTCAGTAATGGTGCAATGTAAAGCTAATGATATTTGTGTTGGCACTGTTTTCTAGTAAAACTTTTAATTGAAATTTTAACATTAGCATTAATAATATATAGCAACAAGAAATTACTACGCTATTGCGCTGTATGCAGTGGGCATGCTTATATAGCAAAACACAGCACTGCTTGTAATTAATTTTTCTATTCTGATAACCTAAAATAAAGTAACTAATGTAAATAGTTGGTCTACAAAATTATGATTGTCAACCATATTTAGCATGTTCAAATGAAGTATATTGTAGCTGTTTTAGTTTCAAACTTTTGAAGAAGTAGAGTATTTTTTAAAGATTAATAGCACATTAGCAACAATTTAAAGTAGACAAACATGTTACCAATTTCCATAGTTACAATGAGAATAAGCACAGTAGTTAACAGCACGCTAAATGGAGCAGCCATAGCGGAAGAGCCCGAAAATTATGCTAAACCCCTTGCATTGAGTAGGATACAGCTGACGTTGTTAGACCAGGGTTAATACGCAGCACGCATTAAACCTGCTTTTTCTGCAAAGTCAACTGTAAATTTTGCGTGGGCGGCATGCTGTTGACAAAAAACCATAAACAGGCCAGTAAAATACAAAATAAAATACGCAAGGAAAATACGAAAAAAAAAATGACAACTAGAGAATAGGAAGCAACTAAAAAAGTGGATGCAGCCGTTCACCCTAATAAAAATTCATCAAGCAAGCTAGCCATTAAAAATGTTTATGGGTGTTATCCTTTTTAACGAAAGAAAAAAAGCCGGGAAGCCAAAGAAACCCTGGAGTTGGTTAAAAAGAAAAACGCATTCTTTTTAGCTGTGCGCAGCCAGGCAGCGCGAGCATTCCGAAAGAAAGCCTAAAAAAGACCCCATTTTTTGCGCAGGGAGGTTTTTTTTGGGGGGAGGGAGAAGGGTGGCCAGAGCTCAGGGGCACCCTTGGCTTTTTACTGGATGAAACCAATTTTTTTGTTTTCCAGCAAGGTTTCTTTTTTTTTTTTGCCGACACACAAAAAAAGAAAAAGAAAAAGATTAGAAGCTCAGAGTGGTTTGTCTCCGTAAGGCAATTTTTCTTAATTTACAGTCGATCGCTTTCTTTTTCCCCCAAACACATGGCCGCAGCCGCAGCAGCAGCAAGACTGCAACCCGGGTAAGAAACGTTTGAGGTTTTGCAGTTATTAGTGCACAAATTAAAATTCCGCATGCCAAGGTATATAAATCCCCCGTGTCTGCTAATTTTTTTTACTTTGCCTCTAGACAAATCTTAACGACATTTTTCTTTGCATAGTTTTCCTGTTGGATAATTTTTTAATTAGTGCACAAATATTTCTTTCTAGCGCGTAGGTTTATCAATTAAAATGTCTACTGATAAAACCATTGGAGTTTCTATGACCACTAACCCCGATACATTTAGTTGGCAAGGCCCAATTAATGTTTCATATGATGGAACAGATTATGAGCTTGATAAAAACATAAAAATGGTGTGCTTTCAGAATGCAAAGAGCCTGTATAATGGCAAAATAGTCAATGTAGAGATTGTTGATACAAATGTAACGTTTAGTTTTGACGCCAGCCAAGATAGCTGGGAAACGGCTCTTATACCACAGTAACGCATGCATGTGTGTATAAATGACTTAAAAAGCACACGGTAAACTTTTCAAATTGGAGTTTTATTTTGCTTTTACGTATGAGCTTGTATTCAAGCTTTAGCTTTTCCTTTAATAAATATCTAAAAGTGGATAAATAACCAAAATATTGCGGATTTGAAACCAGCAGTGGAAACCAAGGCGCTGGAACATATAAAAAAGTTGCTTCTACGACGATAATGTAGCATCCGGTGGGCTGTACAAAGAAAGAACGCAACTGCCTAGCATACAGGTTCACGTAGAGCAGGCTGCAAAGGTAAAACGCTGCTATAAGCATCAAAAGGATAATTGCCTATTTAAGCTCCTGAGCATAACGAAATTCGACATTATCGGAAACTAGGGGTGAGACAAACTCACAGAGAGAGATAATATATTAGTCAGTCGGCCTTGTCCAAGTCGCTCTGCGGCCGGTATTCGCGAGCAGCCACCGGCGACAGCCCCAGCCTCTCCCTTATGCCGACCTTTTGCCGGTCCCAATACTGGCCCCACCCAAGCCCAACATGCGCGGGCGAAATCATCTTAAACCCAGGCGACATTTTCGACGGCGACACCACACGCTTCTCGTCCAGGCGCGAAAAGCTGCTCACGCGGGCCCGCATCCGGCGGCTGGCATTGGACGGCGTGCCGACCATCGACTGGGCCTTGCGCGGCACGCGGGCGTCGGCCAGCTCGCTCGCCAATGACTGCGGCGGCGACGGAAACACGTGCTTTGAGTGGTCGGCCGCGAATATGTCGTCGAGACTCTCGCCGTGCACGAACGCTGGTTGGGTGGGACGGTCAGGTGCTGGTTCAAGCTCCGCGAACCGCGCGGACTGCGGGGTCGCGTACATGTATGCAGGGTGCAGGGGCGTGGCGAGCGACCGGATGGACTGCTCGTGGTCGTCGAGCGTGGCCGCGTACGCGGTTGACAGCTGGGCCAGCTGCTGGGCGAGGCCGTCGTGCTGGGCCGCCAGCCACGCGGCCTGCGCCTGCGCCTCGCCGTGCGCCTCTTCGATGAGCGCCACGCGCCGGTCCGCCGCTGATTGGTGCCGCCGGCTCTCGGCGAGCTGCCCGCGGGCCCGCGTCTCCGCGCGCCCCACGCGCTCGTCCAGCTCGCTTTGCCGGGCGTCCAGCGCATCCACCGAGCCGCGCAACTCGCCTACAGACCATTCGCTCGAAGCCCGAGTTACCAATGTCAGTAACTCCGGTAAGCTTGCCACCTAACATGTAAGCTCAAAATGAATGTGCACCGCTTACCTAGCACCCGCTGAATCGCCGTTGCCTCCACCGTCCACTTGCGCGGCGCGCCGCTCTCCACCGCCTGGGCCAGCGCATCCACGTCCTCGCGCACCCTGGCCACAGCCCCGTCCACCTGCCCGAGTCTCTGCTCGCCAGCCAGCCGCCGCGAGCGCTCCTGGTCGACCAGCGTCGAGAGCTCGTTGAGCGAGCCGCGCATTTGGTCGACGCGCAACGACTGCTCGTGCATCCACCGCTGGTCGCGTTCCATTACGCGCAGCCGCAGAACCAGGTCTTCGTGCGAGCTTTCGATCTGCGAGAGCCGGTGCTGGAGCGCGTCGTTGTGCTGCGCCAGCTCCAGCCCCATGTGTGCCGCCGCTTCGAGCTGCGCGGTGGTCTGGTGCAGCTGCTGCCGAAGCGTATCGGCCTCGTCGCCCGCTACACACGCAACCATCATATTAGCCCGCTAATCCAGATGGACTACAACCGTATATGCCGCAGATACTTGCGCTGGATATAGTCGCTGCTCATATTTACTGTAATTAAACTCCAAACAAATAATAATAAAATAAGGAGGAAGGAAGGGGCGACATGCAACTGCCCGGTCCCTCTTTTTTTCTTGGCTGCACACAATTCCTAAAACACGAAAACGCAACAGCCACACGCATGTAATCACGAATCAAACGCTTCTTTTCTCCTTTTTGATCATGAGTTGTGCAAACTCGCCTCACAAAGAAATGGTCGCGACAACCCATGTTCTTTTCAAGGTTGATTAAACGCGGCGATCGCCATCCCTGTCTGTTCAAGGTGAGAATGGGGAGCATGGCGATTTGATTTCCAGCGGAACTCAGCAGCTCCTACAGATCCTCTGCACGTAAAGCTAGCAGAAAGCGTGAAAATCATAAGGGGCCAACGTCGGCTCCGAGACTGGCAGAGAAAACAACGACAGCGGAAAAAAAGTTTTCCGGTCGCAGGCTGCGACAAGCGAATAAGACAAGCGCGCGGCCTGGACCTCGCCCCCCTCCTCCTCCCTTGTTCTTCTGGCACCACACGCCTGACGCGTTTATCCTCACTTGTCTGCGCAATTTCCCTCGCCGAAACTTCCAGTAATTTCCCGGGAATCCCGCGCCGTGTCTCTGAAGCTTAAAAACAAACAACACCACCGGGGAGGAAAAACACCAGGAGGCTGGCGCTCAAAGACACGAGGCAGAAATAGAAAGGGCCAAACAATGGCGAGCAGCCAACCTCCTCGCTCGGCTTCCTCTTCTTCGTCGCC
>JANBSC010000044.1:0-21303 GCA_027578055.1 Coemansia sp. RSA 2611
AAAAAAATTAGACGGGAGGGAAGAAAGGGAAAGAAAGTTGGATTGCAGCCTGCTGAAGCTAGAAAGAAGCTGTTCAGAAAGACCACGAATAAAAAAAATCGCGTGCATCCCCCCTCTCTCCCCCCCGAGACCGTTCCTTGTGTGGTTTTTCCTTCGATGCCAGGAAGAGGGAGGAGAGGAGGAAACACGCCAACGTTTGTTACTATCCTGCGTGCCTTGTTCCTTAACTTTCCTATTTTCTTCGCCTGCGCGTTTTCTTCGTTGCTAAGAGTACGCCTGCTCCTTCCCGCTTGTTTGCACTGCCTGACGCCCGATTGTTCTGCCCGGCCTTCCTCATTGTCATCGGTTTCCTTTTTTTTCGCCTTCTGTCGAGCCATTGGCTGGGAAAAAAAAGCTCTGTTCCAATTTGGTTTCAGATCCCAATATAAATAATTAGCACTATTCTGTAGGTTCTCACTCCTTCCCTCCCTCCCCGCACACTATTCGAGCTCCACTCGGAGCTGCTACAGTTGGCCTGCGCTCAACACTCCTCGTGGTCTGTGAGCAGATATCCCAAACAAAATGTCGAAGCCAATGTTTTTATAGCTGCATGGGTTTTTTTTATTCCGCGCAAATCCCTATTTCTATTTTTGATGACGCTTCTGCATCACAGGGCGAGTTCTCGATTCTGATTACATTTAATCCCTCCCGCTGATTTCCCTCGCTGGTAATACGAGCGCGACTTCTTGGAAGCGTCAAGCATGTCGGTCGATGCACCACCAATACAAATTACTCCATACCCCTTTGCAGTGACGACAACTGCGCTGATAAATTGGACATCAGACTGCACCGAATTTACAACAATACTTGAAACTAAACAATCGAATTAACTTTTCTACCTTGCAAACAAGTTTATTTAGAATGTTCATGCCTCTATATTTTCAAGCACCTGGCGATATTCATCATCGCTGTGATTGATGTGCGAAAGCTCATTTTCTTTCCAGCGCTTGAATGATGCCGGCAGTATGCACATATCATGGTGCGCCTGTTGGAGCACCCGCAGTGAGCGCAAGTAAGCCAGCCGCCGCTCATACGCCAAACTAGTCTGCTGGTCATCATCCACCACATCTTCCAGGCTGTCTACCAGACGCGCGGCCAAGGTGCTGCACCACACACCGGCAAACTGCGAAATCATCGACGCTGATGTGGCCGCCACACGTGGGTTAAACTCGGGGTTCAGCATGTCCTCGACAAAGCGCACAATCCGCAAATCAAGCTTCGAAGCCTCAATCTCGCCCTTGTAAACCACCGAGGCCAGCGGGTTGAGCTCACTCAGAATCCGGAATCCGCCTAGGTTGATAAACTGCTCGAGTGCTAGCGAGTGGCCACGCGTAAGCGCGGAGAGCGCAAACACATGTTTGCCGGCGGTTTTGGCATCCCGCTCGTCGCGCAGCGCGTGCAACAGCGAGGGAATGGCGCCCAGCCGATAAGCCATGGCTTGTAGCTCGGGGTTGTTCTGCACGGTTGTGCCGATGATAATCGATGATAGCCGCTGTGTGCTTGCTGCCCATGCTTGCAGAGCCGGCATCGGGCTGCTGAGTTGCAAGAGCGCCGCCACGGCGCCGGGTGTGCGCAGCAGCCGCTCGGCCTGGCGAGGATCGTAGACAAGCTCCTTTAGCTCGTCCAGCTGCTCGTCCAGCAACTCATTTGCCGACCGGTCCACTGACTTTGCGCCTGCGTCCAGAACACGCTCTATAAGCTCCTGAAAACGGTCGGTGTATGCGTGGTTGACGGCCAGCACCTCCTGCCCGGCACCGGCGTTGAGCTCGACGGCGTTGGCATTATCAACGTCGCCAGCTTCGGCCGGCATTAGCCGCGCCTGACGCTGGCCCGTAGCCATATCTATCTGAATGTGAAGCCCGGCCGGCACCTCCTGCCCGGGCATAATTTGCCGAAACTCAGCTGCCGCGTTGAATACGCGCGGATAGCACGCTTCCCGTCCATCCTTGCCCGTCGAGCAAAGCGTGTCTGCGTCTCTTTGATAGACACCGCTGTCCGTCTCGCACTGCGCCTGCCTGGCAATGGCAGCCAGAATTCCAATTGCAAGAAAATGTACACGCATCGATTCAAAAATCACTATGAAAAATATGAAAAACGAACAAGAAAAAAAAATCCGTTGCATTTTCTTTTCTTCCTTGAAAATGCAAGATATTGGCGGGATTTTGTTTCTCCGCCTTTTTTGTCAGTTTTCTGGAATTTTCTTGTCCCCCTTTTGCTAGAAAAAATATTCTTTTCTTTGGACTCGGCAAAGCGTGGGCTCTGAAATGAGAAGGTTTTGCGTTTTTAGAAAACAGAATTTCTAGCACTATCACATACTTGCTGCTGCTGAATCAGCACATGCTTATATTAGACGTATAATCCAAAGCAGATGGCTAAATGCATTGTTTCAATATGAAACAACCAAGTTTTTATTTATATTAGCAATGCTAGGCTTAACAAATCACGAGCTGAAATAGTTGACTAATCTTTGCAGTTTACATGCCTTGGCTCACTCCAAATATAAGCATGAGCATAGCAAACTTGAAGAGTGTTAACTTGATTCTTACAAAGCTGTGCCTGTGGTAACTTGGCTAAGTTACCACAGGCACAGTTCTGTAAGATTCAATTAATACTGCATCAACATTTATCGTACCATGTAGTCATGGCTTGCTAATCTTCATGGCTTACATGTTTTAACTCACCCCATTTACATGCTCAGTTGGATTAAAGTTGACAAGTGCTAACTTGATTCTTCCAAAGCTGTGCCTGTGGTGACTTGGCTAAGTTACCACAAACACAGTTCTGTAAGATTCAATTAATACTGTATCAATATTTATCTTACCATGTAGACAACATGGCCGCAGTTAATTCATGCGCCCAAATAGTGTATAGTATATTTGTGCAGATTGCCAGTGAGAAAAAAATCACACATTATTCTAATGATGAATTTTAGCGACCTGAAATGTTTACAACACTTGCAATGTCAGCAATATCAGTAGACTTGCTAATGAGTTAAATGCAACACTAGTTTCCAAGTGTGGTGGCTAACTGTAATAAGGCAACTAGCCACATGTACAAATACATGTTGCAAGTCATTAAATCATTTGTGATGATAATAAATTGTCAACCATGCTTGCTTATTTGTGCGACTGAAGTAGGATACAAATATAATTATAAACTACCGAGTAGCAAAGAAAATACAGAAAGCCCGGAAAATGCAAAAGAAAAGTACGCTTGAATGAAGAGTGAAGATATCTAAACAAAATAGGCGGCCGAGCAGCAGCCTTTATATAGCCTAGCAAGCCCCTATGTCGGCGACAATTCTAAGAGGAAGTAAAAACAATTTTCTTTGTGTTTCTTTCGTTTCTTGGTTAAAAGAACTGCGGATTAGTTTTGTAGCAAGGGATTTGGGGACTGACTGGAGAACTATTTTCTTGGCATTGGTTGATTGCCTTTCTGAAGAAGATAATGCCAAGATTTAATTTCTTCCCACAGCCTAGCAAGCAGAATTTAGGCTATCGATTAGATCTACGTGTTTTGGACAACGAAATCCTGGACCAGCTGCATAAACTCGCGGGGCATCTCGGCATGCACCCAGTGGCCGGTATCCAGCTCGCGCAGCTGGTAGTTTGGAAACATTTGCTTCATCGCCGGATACGCCCGGGGTTTGACGTACGGCGACCGTTTGCCGCCAATAAACAGCGTGGGCCCCGTATACTCGCCATCGCAATCCCAGTCCATCACGCTCTGCAAGCTGTCGCCCAGTAGCTGCAGCGGAATCCTCGACCGATACACGCCAGAGAGCTTTTTCATATTGGTCAGCAAAAACTGGCGCACGCCCACGTCCGGCTCCACCTCGCCGAGCATCTGGTCGGCTCGTTTCTGCGACTCGCACTGGGCCTGCTCGATCTCTTGCAGCTTGGCCACGTAGGCGGCAAAATCGTGTGCCAGCCCAAACGGAACCGGCACCATGTCGTCAACAATCAGCTGCGACACCAGCGACGGCTGCTCAAGCGCCGTGCGCATCGCCACTTTGCCGCCCATCGAGTGGCCCAGAAGAATCGGACGCGCGAGCTGATGGTCGCCGATAAACCGCACGATGTCGCTGGCCATTGTCGCGTACGTGTGCGGCCGCTGGTGCGGGCTGTCGCCGTGGTTGCGCAGGTCCACAGTGTAGGTGGAGCAGCCGAGCGTGCGCGATAGCTGCTTGGCAATGGCCCGCCAGTTCTGCTTTGACCCAAACAGCCCGTGCAGAATCACCATTGGCGGCCGCACGGCCGGCCCGTCGGGCGCGTTGACTGTGTACGCCAGCTGCACCGTGCTCTGCCAGCGGCGGCCCGCAGGCACCGCCCGCAACAGCTGCAATCGGCCCAACCCACGCATTGGGACTATTAGTGGCAAATTTCAGGTAATAGAAACGTGTGTGTGGCGGTAACTAAAATGAGATAAGAAATACTTGTGGCTTCTACAGAGAAATAAAAAGGAGGCTAAGAGGATTTTTAATATAGAGAAAGGGCTGGCAGCTTATGGCTCGGCGTCGGCAATGGGCTTGCCGCTGGTGAGCTTGTCGCAGCGGCGCAGCAGCTCCTTGGTGTTGAGCTCGCTGGTGCCTTCGACGAACTCGGACGAGTTGTCGCGCAGAAACACAATGACGGCGTCGGGCACCATCCACAGAACCTCGTCGGCGTCCATCAGCTGCTGGATCACGCTGCACGCCTCGAACGAGAACGTGTCGTCGCGGTCGCTGCGCGTCGGCTCCTTGACGTCGGCATACAGGATGTTCGGCGTGATCACCGTGGCCAGATTGTACGTGTCCATCTTGGACCCTGATTGCTCGTCGACGCGCGAGAACGTTGCCACCCAGCTGAGGAACCGCATCAGCACGTTGAGCATGTCGCGGTTGGCCTGCGGCATTAGCAGCGTCGCGTACCGGAACGCCTCCATGCGGTCGCGCTGGCTCGAAATCGCCGCAATGCCCAGGAACAGCCGCCGCATGCGGAACGGGATCAGCGGATCGGGCAGCTCGCGCAGGAACTTTTTCAGCAACGCGGCAATCTGCACAGGCGTCTCCTTGGCCAGGTCGACACGCGAGTAATCCTTGTCGGCCGAGTCGGTCATCTCGCGCAGCCGCCGGATGTTGCCGTTCTTGCGGAAGATGCCCTCGATCGCCAGATCCATCGATGACAGCGTCGTCAGGATCTGTTCAAAGAACTGCGGGATCTGCAGCTTCTGCCGCCCGTGCGCACCGTACTCGGTCTCGACACCCTGCCGCTCCAGTAGCGTCTCGAGCGGCACTCCGAACGTAGCCGTGCGCATGCGGTCCTTGCCGCCGCTGCCCGTTCCGCCGCCGCTACCGCCACCACCGGCGCCGGCACCGTCCTTCTTCATCAGTCCAGTCTTGAGCCGTGACCACATGTTCGACGCTGACGTCTTTTTGGCCGCGCCGATCAGCGCCACCAGGTCTGCCTGCGCAATGTCGCTCTGCTGGCCCAGCAGCTGCGCCAGCCGCGACACCGCCACATGCTTGGCGCAGAACAGCTCCGCCGTGTTCAGATCCGACCCAAACCGCATCGTGTGCGGCCGGCTCAGCATGCTCTTGACCTTGGACGCCGCCTCGGCCTCCGAAGACGCCGCCTTGACGTCGGCCTTGTCGCCCTCGTCGCTGAGCCGCCGCAGCTTGTTGGGCTTGCCAGCCAGCGCCGAGTGTGTCGCCGGTCCGCTGCTGGTGCCCGGCGCCTGCGCGGCCAGCGCGCTGACGGACAGCTGCGGCGCGGCAATCTGCGCCGAACCGGGTGCCTGCGGCGGCGCGCGGCGCAGCGGCGGCAGCGGGAACTGCGACGACCCGGGCGCCTGCAGGATCGGCGACGACGGGCTGCGGTTCTCCATGCGCGCCTTCATTGTGTGCACTGTCGTGTGCGCGACACGCGGTTTGCGCCGGTCTGCCAGCACCTGCGGCGGCGACTGCTCGCCGTACGTGTCGACCACGTGCACGACGTTGCCGTCGCTCTTAGCCTCCTTGACCGCCGCCTTGGTCATCGCGCTGAGCATGTCCGCATTGACCGGCGGTGTGCCAGCCACGGGCGTACGCGACCCAGCGCCGCCGGCGCCACTATTGCCAATTGGCCGTGTGCGGTCACTGGCTGAGTCGGCCGGGGTGCCTGTGCCGCTCCGCAGCTCGAGCCGGTCCAGCTTGACCAGCGCCGAGTCAAACTCGCGGTTGGCCTCGTTGACCGCTGCTGCGTCCTTCTCAGACAGCTGGGGCGCCGGAATCTGCTTCAGTCCGTCGGGCGCGCTGCTGGCCAGCAGTTCCTTGGCCAGGTCGCTCTTCTTGAGCCGCGCCAGCCCCGGGTTCTCCACTGCGTTCTTCATCTTCAGCAGCCCGTACAGCCGTTTAAGCGCCACGCGCATCAGGAAAGAGTACTGCTCGAGCTGCGACACAAAGTTAAACCCGCCGGGCGGCACGCCGTGCTCTGTCGAGCATGTGGGGCAGAACAGTGCGCTTTCGCTCTCGTCGTACGCCGAGTGCGGGTATGCGTGCTGGATCTCGCTGTTGCAGCTGCTGCACACGTAGCAGTACAGGTGCCAGCGCTTGCGCTTGCGCATGTGCTCAATGCACTCGGTCTCGACCGGGCTGCGGCATGACGTGCACAGGTCGCTGGTAATGTCGGTCTCCTGGTACGAGAGCCGGAACAGCGCCCACTTTTGCCGGTCCGATGTCTCCGTCAGCTTGGACAGCAGTGCCTTGACGCTAGACGGGCACTCGTACTCGGTCTGCGCCCGCAGCGCGCCCTTGAGTGCCACGCGCGTCAGCACCTTGAGGTAGTGCGCCAGGCTGGTCAGCAGCGACAGCAGCTCCTGCGTCAGCCCGTTCGACTCGTTGCTCTGCGTGTGCGACAGTACCGCAAAGAAGCTGACAATCTTCTTGCACAGCAGCTTTGGCTCGCGCGTGTGCTGCAGTCCGGTCGAGTCGTCAAAATGCGACAGTTCGTCCTCGAGATCGTCGATGGACGCAAACAGCACATCGACGTGCATGATGAAGCGCTCGGCCTGGCGCAGGCCCTCGAGATAGTGCCCGCCCGATACCTGCAGCAGCATGTCTGAGATGCACGCCGCCGTAGACTCCTCGAACGACGACAGTACCGTCCAGATCTGGTAGATCTGCTGCTCGCTGACCGCGTTCTGCGGCCGCAGCAGCTGACGGTTGACGCGCCCGCGGCCACCCGTGTACATGCTCGGGCTGATCCGCACGTTCCAGAACTTGTAGATCATGTAGCACTCTGGGTGCCAGTGCTCCTCGGCGCCGCGATGGCTCATCTGCAGGAACAGCTTCATGATCGGCTGATGGCAGCCGGCACACTTTTTGGCAACTAGGTACGTGTAGTGGTGCAGGCAGTAGGCGTCGCCCTCGTGCTCGTAGTACGTGCCGTCGGGGCCAAACACCGTCGGGCACGCGGTACACGTAAAGTGGTCTGGATGGTACTTGCGACCCATGGCGTGCACGTACGTCGAGTCCAGCGGCTCCTTGCACCGCGCGCACACCATGTTGGTCTGCTCAAAGTAGTGCTTCTCGCACAGCAGGTGCCGGCCGTTGGTGTCGTCTAGCACGCAGTACTTTTCCTCTACGTTCTCGCCGCACAGCTACAGTATACACGCACAAGGGAGAAATAAAGCACCGCAGTTATTCAACGCGGTGCTTTTACCGGTGTAACCTGCCGTACTAGCATTGAGCAAGTCTTACCTCGCAGCAAAAGCATTGCGGATGGCACACGCTGTCGTTGAACGGCACCCACTGGTCGCCAATGGGCTGGCTGCACCGCACGCACGCCGCCGACGGGCCCGGAACAATGACCGTGGCCCCGCTCTTCTCGGAGCTGCCGTTCGTTCGGCTCGCGTCGCCATTCTGCGTCACGCCCTTGGCCAAATCTGCGCCGGAATTGTCTGTATGCTGTCTGCTCGTGTCCGCCATGCCGGTAAAGAGAGATATTTATAGGCGCAGCCGAGACTTTTCGTTTTTGGGTGTTGTGTATGCGTGTCCTCCCCACTCCCAGGACGGATAGAGGGGCAGAGTAAAATTACAGGTAAGCTAGAAGCAGGTAACAATAGCCGGAGGGAGAAAGCAGGGACTGGGCGAATTGAAAGAACCGAACAAGGATGGGCCCAAACCTCAATTCTCAAGGAGAGAAAGCTGGAAAAAGAGTAAAGAAAAAGCACCCGGTAGTCTGGAACAAGAAAAAGACAGGCCAATTGGAGTTGCAATAAAAAAGTCCGGTATATTTCCTAGATAATAAAGAAAAGAAAGCCCGAAAGCAAAGCTGAGATGTCCCTGGAACGACATGGCTTTCAAAAACAACGCGGCGGGTGATTGGCCCGGCCACAGCGGGCTCGGGGCCTTCCCAAAACCTCTTTGACAGTTTTTTTTTTGATCCCTCACTACCTCCCTTTTTGTTGTCCGCGGGACTCTTTAATGAAGCCCGTCTTTCGACCTGCGAAAAATAAAGTATCTTGACCAGACGACTGTTCACGTGAGCACAATCTCCAACCGATGGAGGCAGCAGCGGCGTTTGCACTGTACGCGGCCGGCAGCTATGCGGTTCTGCAGCGCGTCAACAGCGAGGTCTCGGCGCCCTACATGGACGAGATCTTTCATGTCCCGCAGGCGCAGCGTTATTGCGCCGGCGACTTTGCCACCTGGGACCCCAAGCTGACCACGCCGCCGGGCCTGTACCTCGCGTCGCTGGCGCTGCGCTTCGGGCAGCCGTGCACGCTGCGCTTGCTGCGTCTGACCAACTGGCTGCTGAGCCTGCTGCTATTTTGGACCGTTCACAGTCTCGTCACCACGCTGCACCGGCGGCTGCCGCCCATGCATGCCGGCGCGGCGACACTGGTGCTGATGCTGTTCCCGGTCTCGTTCTTCTTCCACCACATGTACTACACCGACACCGCGTCGCTGCTATGCGTGCTGCTGGCGTACACGCTGAGCCTTCGCGGGCAGCACGCGGCGGCGGCGGCGGCCGGGCTGGCGGCGCTGTGGATGCGCCAGACGAACGTCGTCTGGGTGGCCCTCATTGGCGCGCTGGCGGCGGTGCGCGTGCTGCAAATGCGCGGATTTGGCGGTGCAGCCGACATGCAGCTGGTGCAGCTGGGCCGCGGGGTGGTCGCGTGTTGGCGCCCGATCGCACGGGTGCTGGCGCCGTACGCCGCGGTAGTGACGCTGTTTGGCGCATTCGTGGTGGCCAACCGCGGTATCGTGCTGGGCGACCGCGCCAACCACCAGGCCGGCACCCATGTCCCGCAGCTGATGTACTTTTACGCGTACCTGGGCGCCATGGCCGCGCCGACCGTCGCGTACGAGTCCCGCGGGCTTGTCCACACAGTCCTGCGCAGGTAAGGACCGAAAGTTGCTTCTTTATGTCGCCCAGAGTGACGAGTTTGACTCTGGAAGACTCGGGCGATCGTGTTTCAGCTGCTGACTTTCCTTATTTTGCCTGTTGCGTGTAGGCCAGTGCGTAATCTGCTTGCCGGCGGCGCGGTGGCGGCAATGATGACGATCGGGGTCAGGTGGTTTACCGTCGAGCACCCGTTTTTGCTCAGCGACAACCGCCACTACCCGTTCTACCTGTGGAAGAACCTGTTTCGGCGGCATTGGCTGGCACGGTACCTGGCCATCCCCGCGTACGCGTGCTCGATGCGCGCTGTCCACGCGACCCTGCGCGCTCCGCCATTGTGGCAGCTGGCCTGGGCCGCCTGCACGGCCGCCGTGCTGGTTCCCTCGCCGCTGCTCGAGTTCCGGTACTTTACCGTGCCGTTCTTCTTTGCGCGCCTGCACATGCCGCTGGCGCTGTCGGCACGCACAGCTGCCGAGCTGGCCGGTTATGTGCTGATCAACGCCGCGACCATCTGGATGTTCCTCAATCGGCCGTTTACCTGGGACTCGGAGCCCGGCAAGCTGCAGCGGTTCATGTGGTAGAACTTAATACATTAAATGATGGTCATTTGAGCCTGTACATGCCGCCGGCCATGTCTAGTCGGTCTTCGCGCACCATCTGCGTCAGGAAGGCGCGCAGCTCGTCGGCCGTGGTGGTGTCCCCGGGGATGAACATGCCCAGCATGCTGTGGATACGGTCTAGCGGCAGTGGACCAAAGTTGGTCAGCATGCCGACGATGTAGTTGAAGTGCATGCGCAGCGCGTCCAGCCGCGCATCGGCTGCCGACGACGCGCCGCCGGCCTCGTCCTCATCGTCGCTGTTGGCCAATTGCGCATTGGAGCTGTCACTGTGCGCCGGCGCGTCGGCGGCAGTAGCGCTGCCGCCCCCATTGTCTTGACCCTCGGCCTCGACAACCTCAAACACCCCCTGCGAGGGCTCGCGCAGCACGCCGCGCGCCAGCCAAAACCGCACCCGCGGCAGCGCGAACTCCTCGCTGCACTCTAGCGCCAGCGCCAGCTCAGCCAGCGCCATCCGCGGCGCACTCCCAAACGCAAACAGCACGGCCGCCTGCGACGGCCGCACAGATAGGTTGAGCGTGCGGTCCTGCAGCTCCACACACACGTCCACACGGCTCTGCGCGTCGCGCCACTCGAGCTTGCGCGCAGGCTTCAGCGACTCAAATACACCCGCATAGCGCTCGCGCATCGCGCGCATGGCCGGCGGCAAGGCAAATGGCTCGGTAGGCAGTGCGTCCGCCCAGAACTGCCGCGACACCACCAGGGCGCTGTACGCGTCGCTCAGCTGGCTCTGCCACACGCGCTTCGAATCGGCCATATCCTTGAGCATCACCTCGCAGCGTTCCAGCGCCGAACCGCCGAACCGCAGCTTCATCATTTCGACCTGCTTGGCCTCGCGCCCAACGTCGAACCCCGAGCTGTCGAGCAGCCGCTCGGCCAAATGCGCTTCAAACTCGTGCACAAACACGTCCTGCGTGTCGTATATGCTGACCAGCAGGCTGAGCACGTCGGCGTCGCGGCGTTGTGCGCTCCGATACACGCTCTTGGCCTCTATGGGCAGCGGCTGCCAGCCTCCTAGGCAATCCTCATCATATATCACGCCCTCACGCTGCTGCTGCGCCGGCTGCATGCCCTGCGCCATATCTTCAAACAGCTCGCTCTCCCCGTCCTCCGACACCATGTCGCGCACAATGCAGGCGACCGTGTCGTCGCGCTGCCGCAGATACGCGCGGATCGGCCGCGCCACGATCTCCAGCACCGTGCTCGACGGGTCCAGGAGCCGCAGGCAGCGGATCGCCGATATGTACTGCATCAGCACGTCGTTGGTCGTGGCTCCCGGATGTAATAACCGCCGCTCAATGCTCTCCCGCAGCGAGTGTGCTACTGTACGCATGTTTCCCAACCGCTCAACACATGCGCGCAGGTCGTCAATGGCTGCCAGCGAGTCGGGGTAGTCGACAATTATGCTGAACAGCTCGCCGACCCGCTGTGCTGAGAACAGCTGGTAGAGCTGGTTACCGGTATACGCTGCTATTGATTCGGCCGTGCAGGTGGACAAGAGTGCATCCAGCAGCCGGGCGATGTGCTGAATATCCTCGTGCAGCTTGTCGAGGCAGCGGGTTTCCCATTGCTGGCGCTGCACCTGCACTTGGTCGGCTATTAGCCGGTCCAGGGCGCGTAGTACATGTCCTCGCGTATACTCCAGCGCGTGCAGCTTGGATATGTGCTGGCATCCAGCAGAAAACTCGTCGAACAACGCGCGCGCTTGCTCATCACTACCGCATACCTGGGCATATACAGCCGAGCCAGGAAACTCCTCGTCGTCTTCAATGCCCGTCAAGCACAACCTAATGCCGTCAATCCTGTTCTTTAGCAGCGACGGCCGCGTCTTGGCCACGCGCAGGACGCAAGTCAGCGACAGATACAGCCACTCCTCAAGCAACCGCGCCGCCTCGCCGTCAAATGCCTGAAAGGCCAGCGCGTTCCACGCCATCTGCGCACCGGCCGAGTGCGCATCGCCGCCTAGCGTCCGAGCCTCGCGCATAAACTGCTGCTGGATCGCGTCGATGGCGTTCAAGTACGCTGAAAATCGCGGTAACGCCGACGCCTCGCCAATACAGTCAGTGTCTAGACTATCGCGTAGCTGCATAAGCTGTGCGCTGCACGATGTGGCTAGCTTGTCGATTCGCGTTTCGATGCGGGTGGCCGCGAACGATACCGCGCTGGGTCTCTGGCCGTTGTGCAGCTTGACCTGCTGTACCAGGGCGCTCAGGGCGGCGTCCGGCAGCGGCTCGCACGCATTAAACATTGGGTAATAAGATTCGGTGTACAACAGGTCAGCGAGGCATTGCCTTCGAGTCATGTCAGAGTGCTGGCACAGACCATAAATGCCAAGCAGACAACGCAGTGGCAGTTTTGGCCTCTACACGTGATGCGGTTGGCAATTGCCAGATCAGCCAAGCTGCTCAGGCAATCAAGGTGGGGAAAGAGCGATAAACGGCTTGCTCGATTACGGCCATCCGCTTCAGCTCTCTCAAACTTCTTTTTCTCGCTAATTTACGACTAGAATATGGCTGGAATGGTGAGCGGCGCACGAATGCTACAGGCAGCCGGGCGGGCGCTCCGGTGGAACACTCGTCAGAGCCAGCGCGCAGCCATGCTTGCGCGCCCGCTGTCATCGACCCCCTTGCGGCGCAGCCAGGGCGGATCGGATATCGAGCGCGGCAGCCAGCTGCACGGATTCGTGGTCGAGGATGTGCAGAGTGTCAGCGAGCTCAAGCTTAAGGCCGTCCGGCTGCGGCACCAGCGCACGGGCCTCGAGTGGCTGCACATTGACCGTGACGACGCAAATAACGTGTTCAGCATCGGGTTTAATACGTCGGTCACCAACAGCACCGGCGTGCCGCACATCCTCGAGCACACGACCCTGTGCGGGTCGGAGCGGTATCCGGTGCGCGACCCGTTCTTCAAGATGCTGAACCGATCGCTGTCAACATTCATGAACGCCTGGACGGCGCACGACTACACGCAATACCCGTTCTCGACGCAAAACGGCCAGGACTACGAAAACCTGCAAAACGTGTACCTGGATGCCGTGTTCCGGCCCCTGCTGCGCGAGGTGGATTTCCGCCAGGAGGGCTGGCGGCTGGAGCGCGAGAGCGAGCTGGGCTGGCAGATCAAAGGCGTCGTATACAACGAGATGAAGGGCGCATTTTCCGATGCCGGGGCGCTGTTTGCCACGCGCGCCGAGCGGCAAATGTACACGGGCACGACGTACGAACATGAGAGCGGCGGCGACCCACAGGTGATCCCCGAACTGACGTACGAGGCCCTGGTGGATTTCCACCGCACGCGGTACCATCCGAGCAACGCACGGGCGTACTCGTACGGCAATCTGCCGCTGGCGCCGCAGCTGGCGCGTGTGGATGCGGCAATTGAGGGCTATGTGCGGCAGAAGCCTGTCGAGGTAGAAATGCAGGTGAAGCCGTTTGGCGAGAAGATGGTGACCGAGTTTGGGCCGGCTGAAAGCGTCGGCGCGGCGGACAAGCAGACAAAGTTTTCGGTGTCGTATCTGGCCAACGATTTGCGCAACGTGTACGAGACGTTCTCGATGAGCGTGTTTTCGGGGTTGCTGCTCAATGGCGCGTCGGCGCCGATGCACCAGGCGCTGATTGACGCACACATCGGCACCGACTACAGCCCAAACACCGGATACAGTCCGTACACGCGCCAGACGTCGCTCACTGTTGGGCTACAGGGCATGGCCGACAAGGATATCCCACTGGTTGAGCAGCGCATCGCCGAAACGCTGGCGCGCGTGGGCGAAAGCGGCTTTGAGCAGCGGCGTGTAGACGCGGCACTGGCCACTGTGGAACTGGCATACAAACACAAGACCGCTGACTTTGGGCTGAACTTGATGCGGTCGGTGTCGACGGGCTGGTTCCACGGCGTGAATCCAGTAGAGTATCTGCGTGTCAGCGAGAATGTCGAGCGCCTGCGTGCCGACACTGGCGTGTTTTCCAAGTTGGTTGACCGCTATCTGGCGCGCAGCCAGCACAAGCTCAAGTTTGTGATGCTGGCGGACCCCAAGTACATGCAGGGCCTGGATGAGAAGGAGCACGAGATGATTCAGTCCAAGCTGGCTGCACTGAGCAGCGCGGACCTGGCGCGTGTGGACGAGCAGAACGCAGAGCTGGCTGCCGAGCAAGGGCAAGTGGAGGATCTGGGAGCGCTCCCAACGCTGACGCTGGACGATGTGGTACCCGAAGCACAACGGTTTGCCGTGGACATGGGCGTTAGCGCCGAAAGCGTGCCGGTGCAGTGGCGGGCGGCTGCGACAAACGGCATTAGCTATGTGCGCGCAATTAACGCCGTGCGTGACAAGTACCCGGAGCTGTGGCCGTACATGCCGCTGTTCTGCGAGGCGCTGACGTACCAAGGCACTGCGACGCGCGACATGGCCGAGATTGAAACCGATATCCGCCTGCACACCGGCGGCATCTCGTTTTCGCCGTTTGTGTCCACGGACCTGGCCAACCTGGGCCACGTTGAGGCCGGCATTTCGTTTGGCACGCATTGCCTGGACACACATGTGGACCGCATGCTGGAGCTGGTGCTGGAGCTGGTGCGCGAGACCAACTTTGGCAACACCGCGCGGCTGCGTGCACTGTTGGCAGCGATGGCCACAAACATGTACAACGATGTGGCCAGCTCTGGGCATGCGTTTGCGCGCCGGCTGGCGGCGTCGACGCTGACGCCCGAGATGAGTGCAGTTGAGCAGCTGAACGGCCTGGCACAGGTGCGGTTCCTCGGCGATTTGCGCCGGTCCGGCGACCTGGAGAATATTGCCCAGCGGCTGTCGCAGGTCCGCGACGTGGTGTTTGACCGCGCCACGCTGCGCACGGCCGTGACCGCCAACGCCGGCAGCACCGATGCCAACGCGCGCGCTCTGGAGCGCCTACTGACCGCGTACCCGGACGCTCCAGAGCGCGAGGGTGCAGTCGATGCAGACAAATTTACGCCAACGCCGGGCCGTTTCTTCTGCCCGCTGCCCGTAGCCACCAGCTACGCAGCGCAGGCCACGCGCTGCGTTCCGTACACGCACGCTGACAGCCCGGCGCTGCAGCTGCTCGCCAAGCTGCTGACCCCCGGATTTTTGCACCGCGAGATTCGCGAGCGCAACGGCGCCTACGGCGGCGGCTCCGTGTACTCGGCTGTTCAAGGAATCTTCAGCTTCTTCTCGTACCGCGACCCGATGCCGCGCGAGACCCTGGCGACCTTTGGCCGCTCGATTGAGTGGCTGCTTAACCACGAGGTCAGCGAGCGGGAGATGCGCGAGGCCAAGCTGTCGGTATTTGGCGACCTCGACGCGCCGCTGTCGGTGTCCGATGAGGGCATGGCCTATTTCACTGCGGGGATCACCGACGACATGCGCCAGGAACGCCGCGAGCGCTTCTTTGCGGTAACACCGCGCGACCTGCGCAATGTCGCAGAGACGTACCTGGCCGCGCCTGATGCAGCTGCGCGCACGTCGGCGGCGGTCATTGGCGCCGAGGGTCTGGATATGAGTGGCTGGACTCGAGTGAATGTTTAGCCATTTGTCGCTGTTGTTGGCTACAGCTGAAATAGATATTGATTTAATATCCATATGGTTAGTTGCTGCCCCTTGACCCATAGCACCTCCTAGCACTATCGCTAGGCATCATCATTTTCTGTCATTTCCAATGGCCACAAAAATGACCTTTTAATTTAACTATTACAAAGGCGTGTCTTGCTGCGGCCTCCTTATGCCTCCCCCTTTTGTGCCCTTCAAACCTGCCAAGCTGGCTCTTTTCTGTTTTATTCTTGTCCACTTCGCATAATTTATTTTACTTTAAAGCTTTATTCTCTGTCACATTAAAACAGCCAACTGTTCGCGTGAAATTAGCTTAACGATGGAAAAATTTAGCAGTGCCCCAGACGTTATTGTTTTTCGCCTACTCCACTGGATGTATAAAAAAGCACCAACTCTTGAAACAAGCTTTAAGAAAAATTTGTATCTGCTTTCAATTTGCCACCAGTGGAGACAAGCGGCTCTCTGCCTTGTATACAAAGACGTGTTTATCAAGTATGGAAGCCAAATACAAGTTAATCGTGAGGAGCTCGATAACTTTACAATCGAACCCAAAGAGGACCAGATATTCACTAACATGCACCTAGCAAAAACGGCTGGCTGTTTGAACATGGTGCAGCATATAAGTATTGATGTGTTGTGTTTGCGCGACCCACTTCCAGGCTTTGCAAATGTAATCAGGAAAATGGAAAGCATGTCTAACACATGGAGCAATGTAAGTAAATTAACATTGCGCAACAATCCAAATAATTGGAGGAAAAGGCTGATTGACACTGAGGTCAATGAGCGCACAAGCATTATACTAGACATTAGTAGCGACTTGACTCTACTTTTACCTAATGTTACAGCCCTCCATGTTTCAGGTATGAACAAAAATGTTGTGTCTAACAAATTTTATGGATGTGTTGCTACCCAGTATGCCAGCCAGCTGCATTTTCTGCATAGTTTTCAGCCAATTGCCGTCTCAGATAATGTAATATTCCAGCAACTAAAATTTTATTATATTGATATTGACAATGAGGCCAGCTATCAGCTACCAAAGGTTAATCCTTGCAGTCTTATCAGCGTAAACATTAAAAAGTGTTTAGCAGGTCATTCGTGGATGTCATTTGCACCAAATGCAAACTCAAAGACAATTGAATTCAGTAATCTTCAGAGATTGGCGAATGGTTATGATTTAGGACAGAGTATTGAAGATTCCAATATTACCACTAATTACTCTCTACCAGTCAATTGCAAGTTAATATTTCCTCAGCTTAAATCGATTTGTATATTCAGATTGACCAGACAGTCACCTTTGATAACTGGAGCTGTCTTTCCTCCCCAGATTGATAGCATCGATATTAGTGCAAATGCTGCAGAGTTTGAGCATATTAGCCAAATGAAGTTACCAACAGCTAAGAATGTGTTTATATGTATTGGTAGCCATGGCGAGGTTAAGGAAAATGCAATTCAGCACGCAAATGTAATGCTGTGTAATTCAAGCAATTCAGAACTATCACAAACTGTTTGGCTTTGCATAAACAACAAGAAATTGCATTTCTTAGCCAGCAATATTACGTGCACAAATCTAACTGCAATAGATATCTGGTGTTCTGTAGATGTGATAAACCTGCTAGCACTAATTGGAAAATTACCCAAACTTCGCCAGCTAACAGTACATAGATTAGTATTAGATTCACACAATGTAGATATTACTCTACCAAATATTGCGGGTTGCACAAAACCGCTGTTTAAACCATTTGATTCTATTATTAAACGCATAACATTTGAAAACTGTATTGACAATTATGCACCGAATTCAATGGTAGGCATAGTGTCATATTTGCTACTCCATATACCAACGTTGCAGACGCTTAAAGCACGCCAGACCTTGGAGCAACCTATACTTGAATTTATTGATAAGTATTCAGTACATTACCTTTATTTAAAGGAAGTTAAGCTTTATTTAAAGAAGTGAGTTGGCAATAGTTTGTTTTAGTGCTTTCATAAATTGACACTGGCAATCTTTTATAGAAAATATTAGCAGAATTAGTTCAGTTTAATATTTACCACTAAAGCTTGGAAAACAACATAATGAAATCAAGTCATAAAGGTTTTTTAGTCGTCTGAATTTGCCGAGGTTCTCAAATTGGGCTTAAATTATGCAACACCTAATTATTAGCTATCAAAGAGGAGGACCACAACAATTACTTGCAATCCTCCTCTTTGATAGCAAGATATTGGTTCATTACGAGCACTATATATTTGCTGGAGTTTACGCTTACGTGGCGCATTAATAAAACATTGTTATGAAAGAATGATGCATTTTATTAGCACGATCATGCTTCCACAACAAGCTAGTACTATTGCATCACATTGGCTTTTAAAGTTTCCGGCAGAGTTATTGATATTAATTTTTCGAGTGTGCGTAATGCATTAATGAGCTATTTAAGGTGTATGCTGACTTTGCAGTTAATATCTCTCATGTCAAGTTAGTTCATTAATGCACAATATTAGCTATAATCAAGTCAATGGGAGAATTCAAGCTAAAACAAATAGACTTGGCATGAATAACCCTAGTTTTTTAATTACAACAGATATAAGAAGAAATGTCAAAAGAAATTATTCTTTTGACATTTGTTCTTATTTCATTGTGCTAATAAACTAAAAGCTTTTCATGTTAAGAATTATAAATAAAATTACAGCGAGCGGATTACTTGATTTCAGCTCTAAAAAACGCAGATAAGCAATGCAAGCAGCTTGCCGAGTAATGTAGGAGACAAAGAAATATAGTAAAGAAGTATAGAGGAATAAATGTTTAATAAAATAAAGAAAATTGTAAGAGGCAGCTAACAGCAGCTTTTTTTTATAATCGGCCAGCTGGTATTGCAGAAACATGGAAATTGACAAGGAAAATATTTTTAATATCAGTATATTAATTTGCTTCACACATTATATTGTTTGAAGCCTATTTAATAAAGCAAGACTGCTAGAATTTATATTAAACTGACATCTTTGAGAGAGATAGAGAGGAGTGTTTAAATGGAAATATACAATTTGGTAGGAATTCAAGCAAAGAAGTTGTATATGGACAGCTTCGCACAAGCAAGTATACATACATTAGCAGCGACTTTTGACACAAGTAAATGTTGCTGCAAACATGCTTAGGAATGACAGCTGGCTGCAGCAAGCTTAGGGGGTTTTATTTCCAGCGTGGATGCTAACATTGTAACATCATAGAGGAAAGCTCTATCTATTGTTGGCATACACACACATGTATAAAATAAGCAGGTGTAGCAGAATTAGGGGTTAGCTTGACGTAACAGTTGTTACATGCATTGCCAAGCCCTGGGATCCAGCTACTCTGTAATGAAAGTATATAGTTGCCTTTTTTGAAAAAGAAGAGAAGAGACTATCGCTAGTGAGTAAATATAGAATCTATTCCGCTGTTAATTTTTCAAATAGACGATAATAGCGCTTAGGTGAACACTTCAACGGGCACCAATAGCTCCTTGTCGCCCAGCTTTGCGCCCAGATTCTCGTAGCGCAGAAAGTTCAGCGGCATGGGCACCAAATGGCCACGCACGGCACGCAGGGTCTGCAGGGTCTCGGCAGTGGATCGGCCGGGGACGGCATGGCCATGGGGCACGGAGTGGCCCGGGATGAACTTTTTGTACTGGTCAAAGGTCTCGATGGTGTCGTCAGGCACGCATCTGAACACGTCGCGGAACAGGCGCTCGTTGGTAGTGGCGGTTTCCCACCACAGCTGCGAAAAGGCATCGGAGAGCGGATCCTCGACGGCGCGGCGCGCGCGGCGCAGCTGGGCGAGCTCGGCGTCTGTGCGGCGCGTGTCAATGGGCGGACTGCCGGCAAACACCTCGTTGACGTAGCGCAGCTGGTCGCAGCTGTCGAGCAGGCCGCAGTGCTCCTGGCACAGCTGCACACGCAGCGAGTGGGCGAACTTGGCGGCCTGGTAGGGGCGGCCGTCCATGGTGGTGACGACGGCCTCGGTGTCCTCGACAACCATGGCGATTTCCGAGTCGCGGTTGCCGACCATTGAGCGGTCGTTGATGTTGGCGGAGCCCATCACCACGTAGCGGTCGTCGACAATCATCAGCTTGCAGTGCACGTACACCAGCTCGGTGACTATCTGGTCCACCACCTCGCCGGACTCGGCCTCGGGCACTTGGGCGCTGCGCGGCGTCTCGGAGCTTGGAGCTGCCGACGCCGTTGGCTGCGATGAGACCTGCGAGCTGATGCCGCGCACCTCGTGTTCCAGCACCTGCGGCCCGGCGCGGGCGGGCGGCGGCGGCGGATATGCGGGCGTGCTGGACCGGCTGTAACGGGACTGCCTTGGCGCCTTATCCTTTGGCGGCGGCTTCTCTGTGGCTGGCAGCTTGCCTTGCTCGGCCAACCGGCGCTGGCGCACGTACTCGGCGCCGGCAGCCTCGGGCAGCACCACGGTCTGCGCGCGCTCGGCAGCGGGCTGGCCGCCCAGGAACGCGGGCTCGCCGGGCTCGCGCGTCGGATGCACGTAGTTTTCGACATCGGCCATGTCCACGCGCATGTTGGAGCCAAACTCCGAGTCCGAGTCGCGGCGGTCCTCGGTGCCGTGCTTGTACATGCGGCGGTGCATGCGGGTGTCGTCGCCGTTGCGGCGGCCGTGGCGCTGCCAGCCAAACTGCTTGATGTGTTCGGTGCCGCGCACCAGGTAGCGCAGCGCGTTCTTGCGCCGTCCCGAGTACTCGCCGTCCGACGACAGCGCCTCGTCGCCGCTCGCGTCCGACGATGATGGCGACGATGACGATGATGACGACGAAGAGGATTTGGCTGATGCGGCCGTTGACGCGGCGCGCGACCGCACACGCGACCCAGGCTGCTGTGATTGGTGCTCGTGGCTGCTGCCGCCCGACAGGAACCCGCGCAGCGCCGAGAACGACGACCGCTGGCGTAGCATGTTGGGCCGGCGCGGCATATTGAACGACCGCCGCCCGCCCACAGCTGGCGGCACGCGCTCCTGACTTTCTCGCCGTGCCTGGCGTTCCTGCCGTGCCTGGCGCTCCTGCGACCGCCGCGACAGCTCCTGCGAGTGGCGCGCGCGGTTGTCCTGCATCGGCAGGTTGTCCGCGGCAAACGCCTCGTCGGGCCGCTGGAACGCGTAGTCGTGGAACGACAGCGACGGCGCGTTGCCGCTGCGCAGGCTGGAGTTGGCTGCGGTGCCGGCGCGGTTCAGGCTCTCTGGTTTGGCAGCCACTGACGGCTCGGTGTCCACTGGCGGCTCGGCGTTCACTGGCGGCTCGTTGTGCTCAATCGCCGGCGCGCCCTCCTTCTGCAGCTGCTGGTCAAAGCCCGGGGCCTCGGCCGGCGCGTTGCCCGCCAGCGCCGCCATGTCCTGCGCCAGCGCGCTGTCCGAGTAGCGCCGGATCACGTCGTAGTTGCGCAGCCCAAAGAAGCGGATGTAGTCGTGCATCTCGATGCCGTCCTTGTCCAGCTGCGCCTTGATCGAGTGGTCGCCGCGGCAGATGCTCTGGTACTGCCAGTGCATCACCAGCTTGAGCGTGGCCGCGCCGACGGCGTTGACGTCACCCTCGAACGCCGGCATCAGCGGAATCACCACGATCACGTGGAACTTGTCCCCGCTGCGGTGCGCGCGCCGGATGCGGTCCACCAGCGCCTCGGCGATGCGGTTTTTGATCGTGTAGGCGGGGTCCTCGCGCGCGTTCGACACAAAGAACTGGTTCTCGATGTA